>CAUYRH010106026.1:0-38476 GCA_963574655.1 Perodicticus potto | reverse complement strand
TAGCTGGGACTACAGGCGCCCGCCACAACGCCTGGCCATTTTTTGGTTGCAGCCGTCATTGTTGTTTGGCGGGCCCGGGCTGGATTCGAACCTGCCAGCTCAGGTGTACGTGGCTGGCGCCTTAGCCCATTGAGCCACAGGTGACGACCCTCTAGTCCTTATCTTAAACATTGTTATTGTTATTAAATTTTAAGCCTTTTTAATTCTGTGAAGGCAAAAAGTGGAAACCTAATAAACACATGTGTATGGAAAAGTAAAAATAAATAAATAAATAAACAAAAGTATTCATTATAAACAAAAGTTTCTTTTTTTTTTCTTGATTAGGGATGTTGATTCCCTAATTCAGGCTCGTAGAGCTGAGTTTCTGCAGGACTTTGAAAGTACTTAGCAATCTTCTCTTAAAAGTTCCTTTATTAAATTGTCTTTGACCCAGACTTATCATTATAATAATTTTTTTTTTTTTTTGTCTGAGAGAGAGTCTTAGGCTGTTGCCCTGGTTAGAGTGCCATGGTGTCATAGCTTACAGCAACCTCCAACTCTAGGGCTCAACGATCCTCTTGCCTCAGTTTTTTTTCTGTTTTTAGTAGAGACGGGGGTCTGGCTTTTGCTCAGGCTGGTCTCAAGCTAGTGAACTCAAGCAATCCACTTGCCTCAGCCTCTCAGAGTGCTAGGATTACAGGCATCAGATACAGTGCGCAGCGCTAATAATTCTTAATGAATAAATTTTTAACATGTTTTCATTCTATTCTGTAACGGTTACGTTTTTTAATGTTTTTGAAAATTATACTTTGACAATATTCATCCTTTATTACATATATATTATCTCTTTGTATCCACTATTAACTTGGTCCACGGGCTCCTTTTGAAGTTTTAAGAAGTCCTCTTAAGAGACTTCTCACAGGATTTCCCCAGCATAATTTTTTAAGGCCCCTCCTATTCAAAACTCTACCCCAGGGGCTTCTGATGGGAAGGCTTTATAAATTAAAGCTGAAAACACCTTTAGAGAAAAGTCTAGACCAGTGATTTTCAGCCAGTGTGTGTGAGATCTTTGGTGTGCCGTGACAATTTTAAAAAGATCATTGATTGAATTATTTTCACAAGACATTCAAAGCACAGTAAGTATATTCTTTTTTTTTTTTTTTAACTCTTTTTATGGATCAACATAATTTAAGTGTGCCTTGGAAGTTTACGTATAGGTTCAAGTGTGCCGTGAGATTTAAAAAGAAAAAAAAGGTTAAAAAACACCGGTCTAGACTTAGGAGCAAATACACTAAATTCCCATCTGGGTTACCCAGGGTTCGGAGTTGGGAGGCGTTTCGCGGCGTGTGTGAGTTCTCCATTCTCCCTGAAGCCAGCGGCGCTGGACGGGCGTCCCCAGCTCCGCCAGGCCCTTTCTTACTATGGCCGTCCCACTGCCGTGTCTGCGGCTGCAGCCCACCCGGCCGCGCTCCGGCAGCAGGTTCCCGGCGTGGCGCGGCGGGGCGGGCAGGCCCGGGCCTGGAGGCGGAGTCCGGGCAGGGCGCG
Source organism: Perodicticus potto (assembly GCA_963574655.1). Classification (NCBI taxonomy): domain Eukaryota; kingdom Metazoa; phylum Chordata; class Mammalia; order Primates; family Lorisidae; genus Perodicticus; species Perodicticus potto. Next base: position 36,952 of record CAUYRH010106026.1, on the reverse strand, counting down.
CTGTCACCTGACTCGGTGGCTCGGCCGGGCCGCGCTTCCTCCGCCCCGCCCCGGACCGAGCTGCAAGTCAAGTAGGGAGGCTCCGGCGGGGCGGATCGGGCGGAGAGCAGCCGATCGGCCATGGAGCGACGCGGGCTGGGGCTGTCCCCGCGGCGGGTGCTGCTGGCTCTGCTGCTGGCGCTGGTGGCGCAGGCCCCGCACGCCTCGGCTGCGCAGGGGCTGGCGCTCTGGCCCTTGCCGCTGTCAGTGAAGGTGACCAGCACTCAGCTGCGCCTCGCCGCTGAGAACTTCTACATCGACCACGGCCCCAATTCTACGGCCGGTCCCACCTGCTCCCCTCTGGAGGAAGCATTTCGGCGGTGAGCGCTCCCGGCGGGGATGGGACCGGGGGGCGGGACAGGCGGGTCCCCTCTGAGGCGCAGAGCCTCACACCACCGCATTGCACAGGACGAGGAAGTCGACCCCGAGCGGGCTAGTGACATGACCAAAGTCACAGGTCTAGAAGATGGCAGGGCCGGTTCAAACCAGCGCGGTATGACACCTAAGCTCGTTCCCTTCTCGTCCTGCCTCTGAAGGGGCACTGTGGGCGCTCAGGAACCCTGGTTTGGGTGCAGGCTACTGAGAGCAAGGAGGGGGTTGCTCAGAATCAGTCGCTTTGCTTTGCTCGCCTCAGAGAGGCCAGAAAGATGAAGGGAGGGACACCGGTTCCCACCTCTGGAGCTGGGGGTGGGGGAAGTGACAGCCTTTTATTTGAAGGGAGTTCTAAGGGAGGATGAATGATCTGGAAGAGCTTAGCCAAATTTCTCTTGAGGGACCAGGGATCCCCCAAAGTTGGCTAACATTTACGGGCCTTTCTCACGCCCTGCTCTCCCCAAATCTCCTACTAACAACTCAGATAGCAAAAGTCCTTAAGTTAGAGCACCACCTTAAACCCCCTTCCCTTCCAAAATCTGGTAGCTGTTGTAATCCACTTCCTGTGACCAGCGCTTAGGCAAGTTCCCCAACACCAGGCTCCTGATTGCCCTCCCCGCTTCCTCTTACAGAGCCCTAGAAACCTTTGATTGCATAAGGAGCGGTAGCTCCCATAGAGCCGGCTTGCTAATCACACCTCAGACGGGCCGGTCGCCTCTGGGGAGATGTTTGCCCCAGTGGTACGCTGTCCCTTCTGATACGAGACCTGTGTAGATGTGACCGTCCTCACTGTGTGTAGTGCCCCAAAGGACTGTAATTTGGTGTTAACCACCTCCTTTAACCCCCAGAGTATCTCTGTACCAAGTGGATATAATTATAGCTTAATTGTGCCTGCCTGACGCTGCACAGCTGCTGGAAAAATGCAAAACTAGCTTAGTTATGGATTTCTGACTCTAGGTAGGCCTGGTGCTTAGCCTAGATGTTGATGGCAGAGATGGTTCCTTCTCTACTGAGGAAAGGGTCATGTTTTCCTTTTGTTTTATACTACAGGGATAGTGCTACCCCTGTTTTAGAGCCATACTCTGTGCTATTGAATCTGCTAACTGGCTGTAATGCCAAGGCCCTGCTGGGGTGAAGGTATGAAACCAAAGTGGTTGGGATATTTAGAAGGATTGTATGGGAAGAGTGTGAAGGTTATCTAAAAGATCATCACTAGGATTGGGAATCTTTTTTTTTTTAAAGACAGAGTGTCACTATGTCACCCTCAGTAGAATACAGTGATGCCACAGTCCACAGCAACCTCCAGCTTTTGGGCTTAGGCAATTCTCTTGCCTCATCCTCCCCAGTAGCTGGGACTATAGGCGCCTGCCACAACACCCAGCTATTTTTTTTTGTTGTTGTTGTTGTTGCAGTTTGGCCGAGGCCGGGTTCGAACCCGCCACCCTCAGTATATGGGGCCAGCAAACTACTCACTGAGCCACAGGCGCCGCCCTGGGAATCTTTTAAAAACAGTCTTAACATGTATGCCTCGGTGCTCAGCTTATAAAATTGGATTTTCCTTCTGCTGTTTTCCTTCATGCTGCCAGTGAGACAAGGTCTTGGTGAAATGCTGAAGTGATAGGAGTATGGCACAAAAGCATGGGTGACGTTAGTTAATGACAGTAGATCACTAGGACTTGAATCAGCGGTGAGATGGTTTGTAAACATGGCTTGGCATTTCAAGACAGGTAAAGGGTTTGAGTAACTAATGCATGGCGTGTGTCAATTAATACCTGCTACTGTTAGGAAGCAGGTCATAAAACTTCAGTCCTTGTGGTTAAGACTCCAAAGCATGCAGATGAGGCATACTACGAATTTAAGGTCAAAGTAAAGCACAGTGGGGCTGGAAGGATTTGGATTGGGGTGTTTAGAAACCTCTGGTGGTCGAGAACACACCTAGCCTAGGCCCAGATTGTTCAGAATCACCCCAGCTCTGAAGAGCCCAAGTTCTCTCACAGGCCCTGCTTTGAAACATTCTTTTTGCAGGCAGAGAGTTTGGCTGGCAGGTGCCCGGCTGCTTCCTCAGCTTCTAGAATAGGGTTCATCATATTCTAGTCACTCATTAATACACAAATAGCTTCCTTCCTGGGAGGCTAAGCTAATGCGGGTAACTTTGACATCGCTAAGAATCCTTTGAGTTACCTATTAAACTTTTACAGTTCAGGCTCAAGGTTTTCCATACTTGGGACCAGCCAGCACCTATCTCAGATCTTAAAGCTGCCAGCAACTTTAATTTCTCGTTTTTAATTTTGATAAAATACACATAAAACTTCCAATTTTAACCATTTTTAAACATGCACTGCAGTGGTGTTAATTTCCTTTTTAATCTGTCTACGTTCTCCTATGAGAAGGACCCTCAATACCGTCACCCATTTTATTCGCTCACTGGTTATCTTCCATACAATTCTAAACTCATCCAAATTGTCTTACTTCTCATTTTCTGAAAAAGCACAAGGTATTCTTGCACATAGGTAGCATATACAACCTTCTGGCTTATCAAAATCTAAAAATGTTATTTAAACAATTGCTCCCAAGCCTATCTGATCTTTTTATCCTTTGGCAACCTTAAATTTTTATTTAATATTCTCTTTGATATTTGGGTACCAACAGAAGGCAATTTTTTTAACTTTTATTGCAGTATATCCTTATAATTGTTTAAGGATATACTATAATTACTATATAATTATGAGGATATACTATAAGGATATATAAAACAATTATACTATAATTGTTTATATAAACATTGATAAATAAATATTGATAAAATATTGATAAATAAACATTATATAAATATTGATATATAAAACAGGATATACTATAATTACTATATAATTCTAAGGATATAAGGATATATAAAACAATTATAAGGATATACTATATATTTTTTCCCTCAGTCAAATTCTTTTTTCTTTTTTAATTTCAGATTAATATGAGCGTACAAATGATTAGGTTACATTGCTTGCGTTTCTAAGGTAAAGTTCAAGTCGTAGTTGGGCCCTTCGTCTAGGGGATGTGCTGTATACTCTTACTTACGCCTATTAGGTGAGAATTTACTAATCCCCCTTCCTCATGTCTGTTCCCTTTTCCCTCCTCCTCCTCCTTCCCCACAGAAGACAAATTTTAAAGGCTCTAGTGAGAATCCTATGGGCTGGTGACATTTTGGGAGCGGGGGTTATATATCAACTGAGGATACTTTTCTTGGAAACTAAGGGGAATGCTGAATCAATCTGGCTTAATAAGAAAACTTACTATCTCATACCATAGGATGCCCCCCTAAAGGGATGAATTTAGGGCTCCTAGGCTCAACAGCATTGTCCTGGATCCACATTCCTTCATCTCTGCTGTCATCTTTAGTGAAGCCAGCTGTCATATACAGAGAAACAAAGTTTTCTTGTGCTTTGCTTAGGAGAGGAACTTCTCACCGCACACACATACATACCCTAATCACTGGTCAGAATTGGATTTCATACCCAAAAGTGATAGATGAGTTTGATTACTTGTTCATAACAGAGGCTTGCCTGGGAGTGTGGGGGAGCTTTTAAAATTCCTGTGCCTGCAAACCATTCTCATAGATTCTGAATGTCTGGACATCGGGATTTTTAAAAAGCCCCCAAGTGATTCTAATGTGCGTCTACTCTCTGGTCAGACTAATAAAGGGTGACTTTGACGAGACAATGGCCACATATATATTTGAAATTTGGCTTAAAATGTTTATAAAATATGTTTAAACTTATTTCTCATGCAGATATTATGAATACATTTTTGGTGTTTACAAGCGGCCTCAGGGGCTTCCGAAACTTGAGGGTGGAACACAGTTAAAGCAACTTCTTGTCTCAGTCGTCCTGGAGTCCGAGTGTGATGCTTTCCCCAGCGTGTCTTCAGATGAATCCTGTAAGTACCTGTGAAATGTGAGCATCTTGTGTTCCAAGCTGCCAGAGTCGGGCTCCATGCTGTGAACGAGTATGAGTTCTTGGCCAGTGACTCCATAATTCTTATTTTTAAAAGTAACCTGTAAAATCTGATTATAAAAGTAATTCATAGTCATTGTGGAAAACTTTAAGTACAATAAGTGCAGAAGAGGAAGAAATTGATCACTCATAATCTCAGTACACAGAACTAACCATTGTCATTTTCAGGTGTGTATCTATTCTTTCCAAGGGAAAACATTTAAATGTTTTACATAGATATGGTAAACATGGGCATGAAAATGGGATTAATTTTGTACATGTGGATTCTGCTTTTTGTAATTTTGCTGTTTTGTGTTTTTATATCTTGCTTTTTTGCATAATAATGTGTTAGGAACATTTATGAATTTCACTAAATATCCTTCTGTCATCATTTTTAATGGCAGAATGATCTTCTCCTACTATATGGATAAACTTACTTGGCCAATCATTTAAGGGTCAAAAAGATGTCCCTTTTGGACATCTAGGCAATTTCTTTAATCTTTGAAGACATCTGTGCTTATATCCACAATTTCTATTTATAATCTAATTTTACACAAAGAAAATGCAGAACTGGGGAGAGGATACAGTTGTTTCATTTGGTTAACAACATAATCAGCATTCAGCTAACTGATTTTCGATGTTGTTACCTAAAGCATTATCCTCTAGGGTTTTGCCCAAATTGTTTTGGAAGGAATAAACTATCAGGCCTAGCCAGGAGCAGTGGCTTACACCTGTAATCCCAGCACTTTGGAAAGCTAAAGTGGAAAGATAGCTTGAGACTGGGAGTGCAAAACAGGCCTGAGCAACATAGCAAGACCCTGTCTCTACAAGAAATAACAAAAGTTAGCTGGGAGGGGTGGCAGGCGCCTGTAGTCCCCGCTACTTGTGAGGCTGAGCCGGGAAGATCCCTTGAGCCAAGGACTTCGAGGCTGCCGTGAGTTGTAATCAGACCACTGTACTTCAGCCTGGGTGAACAGAGTGTCTCCATGAAAAAACAAACAAAAAACCCCAGGCATGTCTTTTCTATACAGTGTAGTGGCTGGGAGTAATGTGTAATTTTGCACTAAACGTACCAAGGAATAAAAAAGGGACAATATGAGGACATGTGTAATAGAAGATGAATGCAAGGGAGCAGATGGGGAATTGGGTATAAAGATAAAAATGCACATATTTAGAGAAAAGAGCAATTCCTTTGTCCTCAAATGGCCTCATAGATAGTTAAGTATGTGTCTTTATCTTCCTGGTATGGACAAGATTTCTCTTTTTTTTTTTTTTGAGACAGAGTCTCAAGCTGTCACTCTGGGTAGTGCTGTGGCATCACAGTTCACAGAAACCTCTAATTCCTGGGCTCAAGCGAGTCTCTTGCCTCCGCCTCCCAAGTAGCTGGGACTGCAGGCGCCCACCACAATGCCCGGCCATTTTTTGGTTGCAGCCATCATTGTTGTTTGGCGGGCCCAGGCTGGATTCGAACCCACCAGCTCAGGTGTACGTGGCTGGCGCCTTAGCCCGTTGAGCCACAGGTGCCGAACCTGGACAAGATTTCTTAACACTTCCCTTTGAAAAATAGCTTCATTTCTCTTCAACTGTATAGCTGTTCTAGAAAAGAAATAAGATAGCAGTAGCTCACGCCTGTAATCCTAGCACTCTCAGAGGCAGAGACAGGTGTATTGCCTGAGCTTACAGGCTTGAGACCAGCCTGACCAAGAGCGAGACCCCCGTCTCTAAAAAAAAAAAAAAGGTTTTGTGGTGGGCGCCTGTAGGCCCAGCTACTCGGAGGCTGAGGCAAGAGAATCGCTTAAGCCCAAGAGTTTGAGGTGGCTGTGAGCTGAGATGGCACAGCACTCTACCAAGGGCAACATAGTGACGCTCAATGTCTCAAAAAAAAAAAATATAGAAAAATTAGTCAGACATGGTGGTGTCAGATACTTGGGATACTGAGGCATGAGGAGCGCTTGAGCCCAGGACTTTGAAGTTGCTGTGAGCAAGGGTGAGGCCACAGCACTCTAGCCTGAGCAAAAGAGTGAGACTCTGTCTCAAAAAAAAAAAAAGAAAAGGAAAAAAAGCTATAGAAGGGGAAACTGACAAATGAAAGATGCCATTCCTGTCCCTCATCAGGGAGGTGATCATTGTTAACACTAACCTAACAATTTTTTCTGAAACAAAATTGAAATTATTTAGTTGTGTGTCTATATATTTAGAAAACCAAATCTCCTAATTGCTGTATTTTCCACTGAATTGGAATCCTTTTTATATCAGCCAGTCCTTACCTAGTGGAAAATAACCGGCGTCAGGTAGATGCAACATATTAATGTTTTAAATGTTCTAGGTGACTCCTTTTGCTATTTCTGTGAGATCTCAAAACTATAATGTGGCCAAAAATGTTGCCACAGTGTTCTTCTAAGATGATTAAGAATTTGATATAGATGGAGAGGAAACCTGATTAGATGTACTCATAACACCAATATAGTTCTTAGCCTGGCATTTAGCTCCCTCGTCACTGTTGTTCTCTGATAGAAAAGGCCATCTTATCAGAAGACTGTTACAGAAGATGGTCACATGGATGATAGAGCTGTTTTGCGTACCTGCAGCCAGCTGTTCTGGGAGTGTCTGGGTGGAGGGTGACGAAATAGCCCAAAGGCTGCTATGTCAATAACTAAGTCAATAACCTCCAGCCTTGGGGTCAAGCCAAAGACTGTCTTTATGGTGGCAACATGGCAAAGTTCCACTGTCACACCCTTTAGCTTCCAATCTCCATAACCTCTGATGCTTTACTTTTATCTGGGGTTGACTCCACCCCAGACCTCTCAAAAAGGCTAAAGTGACTCTTGGGCCAACCTTAGGCAGAGTGTGATTTTTAAAAGTGGAAAGATGAGCACCTCATGAGCAGTGGCCAACTGGAGCCCCGTTCTAGATGCATGTGAACTTTTCATCGAGTGAGACAAAACTAAAGTATCTTTATTGGGTGGGACAATGCTGAATTAACGGAAAAAGTTAAGAGTAAGTCTGAAGGCAGATTTGGATGAGACTGGGGTGGGTGCAGGGCAAGTAGAAAAAACTTAAGGGAAAGGAGGAGAGGTAACTCTCTGGCCTTAGGGGAGAAGGGTTTGAGTGACATTTGAGGCACCGCCAAGGACTAGTGGGCACTGAGGAATGTTTGCATTTTGACCGAAAACCTTGGCTTAACTGGGACCCTAGTCCGTTGTGGGAAAATTAGGAAATCATGGTGGTGACAGGCAGATTCCTGACATGAGCTATTCAGCTGACTGGATGATATGTGACTGACTCACTGACATGAGGAATGGGGGAGACCAGCAGATTGAGTGGTGTGGGGAAGGAGGAACGAGTTCTGTTTGGGGCACATGGAGTTGGGAGATCCACAGGAAGTGTGACGATGTATACAGGAGGTGGGGGGAGGGACAGGTGTGGTGCTCAGGAGGAAAGAATGGTCCAGAAATACCAGTCATACATGTTTAGGAGACTTACTGTGTGTCAAGAGTTCAACAAACAAAAGTGCTTTTTTCATTCCCGATACAGATTCTTTACTTGTGAAGGAACCTGTGGCTCTCCTCAAGGCCAACAGAGTCTGGGGAGCATTACGGGGTAAGTCCTGTGCAGTTTCGTCATTATTTTCTAGTGAAGGAATATATTGAGCTGGTGCTTTATGAAATCAAGCACAGCAAACCTTAGCTGCCTTGGACCCTTTACAAAGAGCTTTTTGAATAGTTTCGAGATGCTTTCCATTAAACACATATTCCTTAAAGCATGGGAGAAAACTCATTTGACCTTTTAAACAAAGTTCGAGGGTGATTTCCTTCCTGCAGTCCTGTAATTCACTGATGCCACTGGATCTGTAAGTTTTATAGAACTGTTAGGGCCCTAACCTGTTCTGATTAGGGGATTTCATTCAGCTATCACTTCTAGCTGCCTTGAGCAGCAAACATCTCTCTTCCCCAATTTTAATTCCTATGGAGTTAGAAACATAAGCAAATTTAAAGTGTTAAAAGGTAAATATGCTCTTGAGATGGTTAGAGGCAGTGGGCAGAGAGGATGTTAAAAGGTAAATGTGCTCTTGAGTTGGCTAGAGGCAGTGGGCAGAGAGGATGTTAAAAGGTAAATGTGCTCTTGAGTTGGCTAGAGGCAGTGGGCAGAGAGGATGTTAAAATGTAAATGTGCTCTTGAGTTGGCTAGAGGCAGTGGGCAGAGAGGATGTTAAAAGGTAAATGTGCTCTTGAGTTGGCTAGAGGCAGTGGGCAGAGATGTTAAAATGTAAATAATGCTCTTGAGTTGGTTAGAGGCAGTGGGCAGAGAGGATGTTAAAAGGTAAATATGCTCTTGAGTTGGTTAGAGGTAGTGGGCAGAGAGGAATCTTAAAAGCTTGGCCTGTGAATTTCAGGGTTTGAACTTCAAAAGTTTGGATCAGGACATTGACTTTTGCTGTTCAAAGTTTCTTTTATCTCTTAGAAAAAGATAATTTACTGACTTCCTAATTAAGTTTCTAAAAAGGGGATTATTTATTTATTTTTAGTTTATTTATTTATTTTGAGACAAAGTCTCACTATGTCACCCTTGGTAGAGTATAGGGGCATCACAGCTCACAGCAACATCAAACTCTTGAGCTTACGTGATTCTCTTGCCTCAGCCTCCCAAGTAGCTCAGACTACAGGCACTCACCACAACACCCGGCTCTTTTTGTTGCTGTTGTCATTGTTGTTTAACTGGCCTGGGCCAGGTTCGAAGCTGCTACCCTCAGTATATGTGGCTGGCACCATAACCACTGTGCTACGGGTGCTGAGCCAACACTATGTTTAATTTTATTTACCTTACCTGGTTAAGAGTCTGTTTGGATAATAAAACTTTTATTGTTTCAGTTATTGTTTTATAAATTAATGCAGTAAATTTTATTTTCCTTAGGTTTAGAGACCTTTAGCCAGTTGATTTATCAAGATTCCTATGGTACTGTAAGTATGATTATTATGTTACTAGAAAGTGTTGGATTAGGCAATTATTAGTAGTAGAAAAATGTAACCTGTTTACCTATTGTTTCCTGAAGGTTTCTTTTCTCAAATACATGTATTCGTCATGGCTGATAAGTATAAGTTTCACCCTTATTTTGTTTAAACTTTTATCTAATACTTATACAGATACAGTATTTCTTGAGCTCAAGTCAAGAGAAAATCCTGAAACTGAATCGAAATTTTGTTTTTGTCTTACAGTTTACCATCAATGAATCCAACATTGTTGACTCTCCAAGGTTTCCTTACAGAGGAATTCTAATTGATACATCCAGGCACTTTCTGCCACTTAAGGTTATTCTTAAAACCCTGGTAGGTAATGACTTTGTTCTGTCCACAGTCTGTTCTGAAGATGTGTCCCCTCTCTGTGTTACTTTGTGTTGGTTCCTTAAACTGTGGTGTAGGTTGGAACAGGGGCATGTGTTTTTCTGGTATTGAGTATAAATACTGAGTATGCTTCCCTCCCTCTCTAAGGAAGTGTATTTTCTCGAGGATTAATTCTTAAGACATGAATTTCTGGGCTGAAAGAGGTATAAATTTTATCTTTTGGTATACACTATCACGCTGCCTTCTAGACAGATGACAGGCACTGTACTTGAGCAACAATGTAGCATATTTTTGCTATATACCTCATTTTAATTTGTACTTCCTTGCTTTTTAGTAAATATAAGCTTCTTTTACTTATTAGCTATTTATATTTTTTATATTACACACAGCAAGTGTCTTTTCTGTGTCCTTTTATCTTCTAGAATGTTAATGCCTTGGTTGGTTTAATGTTTTACTGTTATATTTGTTTACAGATTGTTTCACTGATATTTTTGCTTATGCTTACATATTTATCTATCATATATTGGTAATAAAGTTTGTCTAAATTTGCTTTTAAAACTATGTTTATGGTGTCTTTCACCTGTAAAAGTTTAATTTTTTTTTTTTTTTTTTGAGGCAGAGTGTCACTCACTCACCCTGGGGTAGAGTGCTGTGGCATCATAGCTCACAGCAACATCAAACTCTTGGGCTCAAGTGATCCTCTTATCTCAGCCTCCCAGGGGTGAGATGCCTGCCACAACACCTGGCTAGTTTTTCTATTTGTAGAGACCAGGTCTTGCTTTGCTCAGGCTGGTCTTGAACCCCTGAGCTCAAGGCCTTGGCCTCCCTGAGTACTAGCACTACAGGCATGAGCCATAGCACCCAGCCGAGTTTAAATTTTTTAAAGAAGTAATACCTTTCAATCTTACCCTATATCCTTTTTGGTCTTGGGAGATATGCTAAGAAAGTCCTTCTCCACAAGAAAGGCATAAATATAAAAATAACCTCTCATATTTTCTTCTAATATTACACTTTTTACTATTAAATTCTTGATTCAGTTAAAATTTACTTTAGTGTATTATGGATAGTTCAATTTTATTTCCCAAATGCTTAGCCAATAATTCCAACCTCATTTTTGTGCAATGTATAATTCCTCCAATGTTTTCAATTATAAGGAGTATTAAATACTAAATTCCCATAAATACATGAGTCAGTTTTTCAGTTCTCAATCTTTACCAGTTTATCTTTTTTGGGCCAGTACAGATGGTTTTAGTTTCTATAGCTTTGTTAAGTTTTGTTTTATTTTTATTCTTAAGAAATTTTAAACTCACAGGAAAGTTGTAAGGGCATAAAGATTGCTCATATACTCTTTACCCAGATATCCCAATGGTAAAATTTTATCATATTTATTTAAATATTAAATACTGGGCAGTTCCTGTGGCTCAGTGGGTAGGGCGCCAGCCCCATATACCGAGGGTGGTGGGTTCAAACCCGGCCCCCGCTGAAGTGCAAGAAAAAAACAGCCAGGCAGGCGCCTGTAGTCCCAGCTACTTGGGAGGCTGATGCAAGAGAATCGCCTAAGCCCTGGAGTTGGAGGTTGCTGTGAGCTGTGTGACAGCACGGCACTCTACCGAGGGCGATAAAGTGAGACTCTGTCTCTACAAAAAAATAAAATAAGATAAATAAATAAATATTTATTAAACACTATGCCCTTAATATTTCAGGGGTACTGAATTTCTTTAAAAAGGTTACATATTACTAACTTGGGTACAACCAAAATCAGGAGATTGACAACAGTGCTACCATTTAATTCCCAGAACCTATTCCAATTTCAGTTGTTCCATTAATTGAAACTTTTAACTTTTATAGGTTTAGCATTCAATCTAGGATTAGCTGTTGTACCTACTTGTTACGTCTCTGTGGCCACTTTCAATCTGGAACTGTTTATCTTTCCTTGACTTTCAAGGTCGTGATATTTTTGAAAAGTCCATGTCAGTTACTTTGTAGAATCTACGCAGCTTGTCTGTCTTCCGCATGATCCAATTCAGTCGTGCTTTTTGAGCAGAAGTGATACTGTGTTCTTCTTGGTACATGTCAGGTGGCACAGTGCCTTCTTTATTTCATTTCTGATATTTTCACTTATAACTTGGCTAAGATGTCATCTGCCAGGGTTCTCTACTGCACTGTTAATTAAAAAGTATTTTGTAGGCTTGGCGCCTGTGGCTCAAGTGGCTAAGGCGCCAGCCACATACACCTGAGCTGGTGGATTTGAATCTAGCCCAGGCCCGCCAAACAATGATGGCTGTAGCCAAAAAATAGCCAGGTGTTGTGGCAGTCACCTGTAGTCCCAGCTACTTGGGAGGTGGAGGCAGGAGAATCGCTGGAGCCCAGGTGTTAGAGGTTGCTGTGAGCTGTGATGCCACGGCACTCTACCCAGGGTAATAGCTTGAGGCTCTGTCTCAAAAGAAAAAAAGTATTTTGTACTTATTAAGTGATTAAATATCTCGTGGGGAGAAATTTTGAGACTATGTAAAATTCCCACTCTTTATCCAGCATGTGCCCACTAGTTTTATCACCCACAGGTGATTCCTGCCTAAATCAGTTATTACTGAGGTGATGGCCATGTGGTGAGCTTTCTGTTTTCATTCATCATTCCTTCCATCATTTATTAGTTGGCATTTTGCTGGAAGGTACAGCATTCCCTTCTCTTTCTTTTATTTATTTTTATCAGTATAGACCTTGGATGACTGTTTTCTTCAATGGATTGTAATCTGGTACTTTTCCTATTAAATAGTCAAATTGTCCCAGCTTTGGCCAGTGGGAATCCTTCAGGTTGGTTCTTAACATACTTTTGGCATGTCCTTTTTAATCTTTGAACATTGTCTTTATTTTTAGTCCGTGACGTTCCAGGTTTATCTTTCACCATCCCAGTCTGAATTCGAACATTTCTCCAAGGAATCCTTTTAGTGGTGAACAATATCTTGAAACCAAATTCTGGGCCCAAAGTAGTTCATTGTTTCTAGGCCCTCTGAGCAGACACAGCTGTAAAGTCTGTGTGTATGTATTTCGTATAGTATATACATTTGTATGAACACCTGCATCTACATCTTTCCCTATTTCTCTATCTGTCTATGTCAGGGGTTCTCAACCTTCCTAATGCCGCGACCCTTTAATACAGTTCCTGTGGGTTGTGACCCACAAGTTGAGAACCGCTACTATAGCCCAAGGGCCAAATCCAGTTTTCTATCTAATTCTGCAGATAAACTTTTACTGGAATAACCATATACATTTGTTTACATACCATCTCTACAACTGCAGAGGGGAGTAGTTGCAACAGAATCTATATGGCACCCTAAGCAAAAACATTTACCATATGGCCCTTTATGTAAAAAGCCTCCCAATCATTGATCTATATTGAAAACCATCATTTTGTACTCAATTCCAGTTAACAACCCTATTTTTGTACCTCCTTTCTCTAAAGTGAAAACTTTCCTATTACCTTCAATAAATGTATTTATTTGCATGAACCCCTTGTATGTAAATTGTTCCCATCAGCCAATCTTTTCAGCTCTGATGAACGGTAAGGGGAGCTTGAAGTTTTGATTATTTAGTAAGAGAAATCTTCCCCCTTTTTACTTTTTTCTAATAGTCTATATTTTATGTATTGTATTATCTAATATTCCAGAGTGCATATAAAGTCAATATATCAGTTTGCCCAAAACTGTATCTCGGAATAGTAGTTAGTTTGTAATGAATTTCTTTCATTTCTAAGGGTTGGGACTCAAATTTCAGAACTGTGGGAGTTATAAGCCCCAACACTTAAATGAATGCCCCATTTTTCTTTTGCTCTATTCCCAACTGTAGCAGCAGTAGCAGCCAAGAACTATTTTCCATTCTTGGCAGACCACTAAATGCTGGGAGTTTATAAGCTTGTTCTCCTCCCATAGAGCAAAGTGAAGGCTCAGTGTCTAGAATCTCTGTATAGGCATCTGAGTAGTGACATGCCACGTAAAGTAATCTAGGGAAAAATTTTGACTTCTTCCACATTCTTCTTTTGCTGAAAAACACAGTTTTTGTTTTGTTTTTGAGACAGAGTCTCAAGCTGTCGCCCTGGGTAGAGTGCCGTGGCATCACAGCTCACAGCATCCTCCAACTCTTGGGCTTAAGCAATTTTCTTGCCTTCGCCTCCCAAGTAGTTAGGACTATAGGCATCTGCCACAACACCCAGCTATTTTTTGGTTATAGTTGTCAATTGCTGTTTGGCAGGCCTGGGCTGGATTTGAACTCACCAGCTCCAGTATATGTGGCTAGCACCCTAGCTGCTGAGCTACAAGCGCCAAACCAAAACAAAAAAAAAGTTTTAAAAGGAAGCAGACTTACTGGATGCAATCCCAAATGTAAATAGCTAAAAAATATTTGTGTATTATATCTGCAGTATATAATTTTTTAATGTTTGCTTGCAGGACGCTATGGCTTTTAATAAGTTTAATGTTCTCCACTGGCACATAGTTGACGACCAGTCTTTCCCTTATCAGAGCATCACTTTTCCGGAGTTAAGCGACAGAGTAAGTAAATCATGCTACTGCAGTGTGTGTACAAAGTCTTCGATACAGCGTCATTAAAGTTGTAGGTTAAATGTTTTTTCTTATGGATAGAATCAAAGTTAGATGTGTTGTGGTTTTCTTTTTTTTAGGCTGTGGTATAGCATTTTAGACCCGTAACACTGTTATGTTTTTGTTGTTACAAATGTTACTGGAATTTAAATGTTATTGTAAATGTGAAGAATCTCCAGAGGCACTATAAATAAAATTCTAAAAACTTAATGTGGAACATCTGAATAATTTCCAGGTCTTGATACTATATTTATCAGGTAGTCCAACAGTTTGTCTTAAACAGAACCTGTAAATGACTTATCTCTCTCTGAAAAACTACATGAAATATGGAATTTGAGGTGAGAGCTCTTCCTTAGAAAGTAAGGGTGGTTTCAGTGTCAAGTATTCAAATTGTGTGTTACAGCAGTGGAGCTGTGAGGGACCCTCCCCTAGTTTAAACTCCCTGTAAACAGCCACCCAGAGAAACTGTATGCCTTGTCTAAAGTTGTAGTTAGGATCGGCAGAGCCACGCTCTAAATTTTGTCTTCTGGCCATAATTCTGCAACTTTCTCCAGTGTTACGATATAGTACAGGCTGACATGCTAGCAGCACTTGTGTTTGCTTATGTTATTTTTTATTACAGAAAATTTCAAACATACACAGAAATACAATAGTTTAATGAATTATGATGTTCTGATCACCCAGCTTCAAAATTCAATAGGTGGCCAATCTTGTATCACTCACACTCCTACAGATATCCCCCCTGCCCTTTTTTTTTTTGAGACAGAGCCTCAAGCTGTCACCCTGGATAGAGTGCTGTGGCATCACAGCTCACAGCAACCTCCAATTCCTGGGCTCAAGTGAGTCTCCTGCCTCCACCTCCCAAGTAGCTGGGACTACAGGTGTCCGCACAACGCCTGGCCATTTTTTGGTTGCAGCTGTCATTGTTGTTTGGGGGCCCGGGCTGTGGATTCGAACCCGCCAGCTCAGGTGTATGTGGCTGGTGCCTTTGCCTGTTGAGCCACAGGCGCCGAGCCCCCCCTGCCCTTTTATTTTGTATCCAATCCCAAACATCATCTTTCACTGTAAAAAGGCCTATTTTTATTTTTTTAAAAAAAGCTATAATAACTATTGCAGCTCAAAAATTAGTAATAAACTATAAGCCAATCGGTATTCACATTTCTTCAAATGCCTTTTCTTTCATAAAAAACCGTCTTATTTGCAGTTGAGATGCGAATAAGGTCCAGACATTATGGTCAGTTAGTTAATGTCTTTTGATCTTTAGGGTCCCTCCCCCATCTTTTTCCTTTTTGTTATTAAGGAAGAAACTGAATTGTGTGTCCAGTTGGCAAAAGCATTCCCATAGTGTTCTTGTATTTTCTATAAACTGGTAGTTAGAGCTAGTCTTCACACAAAGTTGACTTAGGGGCTTAGGAGGCAAGACTACTTTTTAGAAGTTGAGTATTTATACTTTGAGAAATGTGCTCAGTGACCTTCAATGGACCTTTATGTGTAGGTGGAACCAATAGTGAGCTCTAATTTTTCAATAAATAGGACAGATAGTCTTTAAACAAACAATCAGGTCACTTGCCACAGAGTCTATGGAGAAACTTTTAAAGCTGATGTTAAAGTGACTTTGGAGATAAAAGCTGTGCTTTAGAATAATGTGTGAATTTTGATTCTAAAATTGACAAAAGCGATTATTTTCAGAGGTTTCACTTGGAAACACGTTTTATATTTTATTATTGATTACATGAAGTTGAAATAGCATGACAAAAGAAATTCTTGAAACAGGAAGCACTGGTGGAGATAAGGTATTTCTATCAGTTAATCTGGGATTAACACAATATATACTGACAATTTATTGATAAGATATAGTTTAGAGATGACTTGAGAGAAGCCCCCAAATAGCTATCATCCTTGGGGTACGTGTGACTTAGCAGAAATTGGCTTTCTATTTGCTATAGATTTTCTATTCGTGACACTGTGGTACTATATTATTTTTAAATGAGTCATTCAACATCATATGGAACTATTCAATACATTGTGATTAAGCAGAAAATCTGCTATCAGATATCAAAGTGCAAACAGAATTGTTAATGATTTCTAGGACCAAATCCACCTTGTACATTTTAACTTGAATAAATGTGGGTTTTACAGGGAAGCTATTCATCATCTCATGTTTATACATCAAATGATGTCCATATGGTGATTGAATATGCCAGATTACGAGGGATTCGAGTCTTACCGGAATTTGATACCCCTGGACATATGGCGTCTTGGGGAAAAAGTAAGGAGTTTGTGTTACAAGCTGCAAAAAGTGAACATTTGAGGTCTTGCATCTGTTTTTGACCTGGTGTTGATTCATTTTGTTCTTAAGTGTGATTTGCACAGTGGTAGCACTATTGCCAGATATGATTCAGTAACTATTACTTATCTACTGTGAGCAAGTATGTGTGTCTAGGTCCTGCTTCAAGTATAAAGAAGGGGATAAAGACAAACAAAAAATTATTATAGCAAGTAGAATATAAGTGAATTCAAGAAATAGTTTCATGGATGAGGTAACACTTAAAATGCCTTTGAGTGAGCAAAGGATATACTCATGTTTCTGGTAGCAGGAACAGCACGAGGAAAGGGGTGCAAAAAGTTAAGATAAGCTTGACAAGTATAGTGGAGCAGAACGTAGCAAAGAATAGATGGTGTAATACTGGGGTGATAAAGAACTTAGACTCTCTGGCTCGGCACCCGTAACAGTGGTTACAGTGCCAGCCACATACACCAAAGGTGGCAGGTTCAAACCCAGCCCAGGCCAGCTAAAACAATGACAACTGCAGCAAAAAATTGCCAGGCATTGAGGCAGACGCCTGTAGTCCAAGCTACTTGGGAGACTGAGGCAAGAGAATCGCTTAAGCCCAAGAGTCTGAGGTTGCTGTGAGCTGAGACGCCACAGCACTCTGCCCACGGCGACAGATTGAAACTCTGTTTAAAAAAAAAAAAAAAAAAAGAACTTAAGGTTTCAAGCCTAACTAAACTGCCTAGGTTTGAATCCTGCTTCTCCTGTTTATAAACTGGGTGATTTTGGGCAAGTTATATAACATTCCATCTTCAGTTTCCCTGTTTCTAAAACGGACTATTAATATTAGCTAGCATGTAAGGTTTTTTGAGAATTAGATAATGAATGTAAAGCACACAGTGTGGTACTTGGGCTTTGTAATTGCTCTGTAAATAGTATTAGGGTAGATGTGGGGAGCAGAGGGAAGTAAATCTGGCAGAGTACACTGTGGAGGCCTCGGCTGAGCAGCATGGGTTTCACTCGGATACAACAGAAACTAGTGAATATTTCTGAGCAGAGGAGTGACACGAGTGCCATACTTTGGGAAAAACCTTTGTGAAAGTGACAGATTAGAAAAGGAAAGAGACTAAAGTCCTAGACCAGGAGGGGAATAGTGGGAATGGAAAATAATGGACATAACTGAGAGGCATTCTGGAAATATCCAGAGAACTCAGCAGCTTATTGATGCCAGGAGAGGGAAGAGGTGTAGACTGTAGGAGAACGGTGGTATATTTACTTGAATATGAACATCAGGATTAGCCAGAGAAGGGAATTTAAGGAGTGGAGTTTTTTGTTTTTGAGACAGTCTCACCATGTCATCCTCGGTAGAGTCCCGTGGTGTTACAGCTCACAGCAACCTCAAACTCTTGGGCGTAAGTGATTCTCTTGCCTCAGCCTGCTGGGACTACGGGTGCCCACCCACAACCCACAATGCCCAGCTAGTTTTTGTTGCTGCTGTTGTTGTTTAGCTGGCCTGGGCCAGGTTCAAACCCATCACCTCCATGTATGTGGCTGGCGCCATAAACACTGTGCTATAGGCTTCGAGCTGAGATGTTGGTTTTTGTTAGATTATGTTGAAAGCACAGCCAGGATTTCCAGTTGTATTTAGCAGGGGATTTAAAATATGAATTAAAGGTCGAGTAAAAAGGGTCATGATGATCTAGGAGTCATTAATATTTAAAGTGTATAAAATCTTAGAGGCTGGAGACAAAGGGCAACAGAGGTATAGGGATGGGACTCAGGAATCAATTCTCCCTCATCTTATTTGGAACTCTTAGTAAACATGCTTTTGTACAGAAAAACTCTTAGAGCGTCAACAAGATGAAATAATATAATCATATGCAAAGCCAGGTGTTTGTGATTAGACATACTTATTTAAAAGAGAATCATGTTTTCTCTTAGGTCAAAAAGACCTCCTGACTCCATGTTACTCTAAAAAGAGACCGTTGAACACTTTTGGACCTATAAACCCTATTCTCAATACAACTTACAGCTTCCTCACTACATTTTTCAAAGAAATTAGTAAGGTGTTTCCAGATGAATTCATTCATTTGGGAGGAGATGAAGTGGATTTTACCTGTTGGTAAGATAATTCTTTATAACTCACATTTAAAAAAAAAAAAAAAGGCTGCATTTGAAATAGGTGTCTCTGGTTCTAAGGGTTTAAACTGGGAAGTACTGCTCCTGAAATGGTGGGCTTTTGTACAATGTACATTTGGGTAGTATGAAAAAGTAAAAGCTTTGTAAGGAGAATCAAAATGCAGAAGAAAATAGAGTCAAAAAAAAAAAAAAAAAGAACAAGAAACAAGAACACGTTTAGTGAAAGGGCAATGATAAAAATCCTCTTTGTAAATAGCTTTAGGTGGAGAAGAGGATAGGGTTAAGAATATCAGCTTCTGGAAAAAAGTTATTTGTGATGGTAAATAAAGAAAACTCATAATTAAATTTTTATGTTTTTACTCCCTAAAAACTAATAGTTTTTAAGTCTGTACAGCTGATGTTAAGGATGTCTACTCCTTTAAATAATAGATTGGGCATATCAAACTTTTAATGAGATTTCAACCACCGTTTTTGTTTAGGGAGTCAAATCCAAACATACGAGATTTTATGAAGCAAAAAGCCTTTGGTGAAGATTTCAGAAAACTAGAATCTTTCTATATTCAAAAGTAAGTTTTTAGAAAATCTACTCTGTTTTTCATCCATGCTTTTTGTAAAAGTCTAAGCTACATTTTTAGTACTGTGCTTTACTTTTTCAAAGTTTAAGCTATTTAGTACTCTGCTTTTTTATTTTCTCTCTACCTTGCTAAAGTATAGATGTGAAAAATTACACTAAAGAAGGAAGTAATATCCATGGCTTTCTTTAAATTGGAAACATAATGACTAAGTATTTTGCAAACTGTTGAAATACAGGAATGTAGTCAACTGTTCTAAAAACTCATGTCTAAGCTCTGGTGACCCTATGAAGTCTTCATCACCACCCAGCCCCTGGAATTCATTCCCTTTTGTCAATTCCAGGTGCTTATCTTATGCTCTGTATCTGTGCTGTCCAATAAGGTAGCCATAGCCACATGGGACTGTATTTAAATTAATTACAGAGAAAGTTATAAATTCAGTTTCTCGGTTTCATGAGCCACATGTCAAGTGTTCAAAAGCCAAATGGGACCAGTGGCTACCATATTGGAAAGTACATAATATACAGCATTTGCATCAATGCAGAGAGCTATACAGGACAGTGCTGCTCTATACTAGGGTGGCAAACTTTCTCCATGTCTTTCGCCACACAGTAAATACTTCAGGCTCCAGGGGCCACATACAGTTGTATATCCCTCTGTTTTACTAAACAATGCTATACAAACCTAACAACAGATCTCTGCTCATGAGCCATGCAAAAACAGGCTGTAGTCTACCAACCATTGCTCTTTGCCATTCATTTGGTAAGTCCAGATTTCAGCCTTTTCCTGTTCAACTTTCTGTGTGATGCATTCTAATTTTATTTATCTGCAGAGCACCTGGCGTTGTCTAAATACCTATATGTATTTGTGGACTGATTAGCAGCAACTGTTGAATGTTATTTAAGTGATATGACAGCACAGATTATGGTTTCATTATTCTAAAATGGCCACAAAATCAGAGGTTGCTATTAGTACAACTGCCTGTGTGTTGCCTGCCAACTCAACTTGGGGCCCCTTCTTCCTATCTCAGGGGCATACTTAAGCTCACTTATTCTAGCAAATGACCCCTAAACTAAGCCACTAAACTAAGTCAGGTCACGTACTATGCTCTAGAAAGAAGAAACACGTGGGCCAATACCCAAGTAGATCGTAGGTTCTGCTATAAAGCTGTGTTGTACTGAAGAGTACCTCTCAACATTGCAAGTAATTGTTGGCAGAAAACGTGCATGCTTTAGAGCTTTTGATCTGAAATAACGTTGTAATTTTTTGCAATGCTAGGCTTTTGGATATTATTGCAACCATAAACAAGGGATCCATTGTCTGGCAAGAGGTTTTTGACGATAAAGTGAAGGTGAGACTTGTGAAGATTGCATCTGACTCTGATAATATAAGACTTAATGCTTAAAGCCTTCTCACCTTTCCCTCCTGTCCTCCTCACCCACTATCTTATTGTTAATCCCAAACAGAAGTACTTCAAAATAATTTTTTTCAGACGGTAAGAACAAATGAGTGTTTATTGCTATTAAAATAGTTTTGTAGTAGGTCAAACTGTCTATGTATATTTTTTTACATGGTATATTTTCCTATGATATAGTCAGAATTCTTAATTTTCCTTGGAGCAATTGGGAATTTATAAGCCAGTAGTATTACCTTTCCAGAGGTATTAGTGACATCCTCTGAGTTCTAAAATAAGTAAAACTTAGTGTGGTAGAAATGACTCTGAAATGTAAATCCTAGCCCTAGTTCGTTTTGCACCTATGTGGTGTCACATACAAGCCAAAGTTAAATATCCAACCATAAGGTGGATGAAACTTCTAATTTGAAATTCCTACAATGAATAAAGTATGGCATTAAATCAGCAGGAAAGAGGAAAATGTACATATGTTTTTTCCTAAACAGGATCTTTTCCTAACCATAAAGTCTTAAATTTTTGATTTCATCTGCTGTATTTGCCAGACTTAATAATAGGTATTACAATTTGTAACTTTTATAGCTTCAGCAAGGCACAATAGTTGAAGTGTGGAAAGACTCCAAGTATTTTGAAAAAATGAGTGAAATCACAGCATCTGGCTTTCCTGTAATCCTTTCTGCCCCCTGGTACTTAGATTTGATAAGTTATGGACAAGACTGGAATAAGTACTATACTGTGGAACCTCTTAATTTTGTGGGTAAGTGAGCAACCATCATTACCCTAGTTAGTTTTCTTCCCTAACTTCTGATCCAGGAACTCCTTACCTAGATAACCTACTAACTACCCTCCCTTTAATGTTTGACCCTTGGTTTTGTGTATTTAAACAAAGGGAAAAGCTCAGTATCATTTTAAACTGCGAAAGAAAACCATATACTTGCCTAAACACAAGAACTTCAAAAGTAGATGCCCTTAGATTTTATCTCCATTTTCATTGATGAGTCTTGTCATGGTCTGTTTAAAAGCTGTTTGCCTGCTTATGAATGTCCTCTTCTGAACTCTCTGCAGTGTAAGACACCTAAGCAAAGCTGCAGTCTAAAATTTAAATCACAAGTCTCCCAGAGCAGTTACGTGGATTCCAGGCTGTGCAGTCATAGGGTTCTGAGGAGTAGGCATCCTTGGAAGAGGGGGTGACAGGAGGGAATGTCTCAGTCATAGAACTTCAGGCTTTCAGACCCCTTTCATAAAAAACTGTTCTAGGTTGGGCACAGCAGCTTACACCTCTAATCCAAGCACTCTGAGAGGCTGAGGTGGGAGAATCACTTGAGGCTAGAAGTTTGAGACCAGCCTGGGCAATATGGAGACTGTCTCTACAAGAAAAAAAAGAGCTCTACTTTCTTCAGTTTTTGTCTATCAACCCTTAGTACAAAGTTTTCTTTGAAAAAGGATTTTTTATTTCACTTATGGAGATTGTTTAATCATCTTAATTTACATGATTTCAAAACTTTAAGAATTTCAAACTGTAGATCTAATGAAAACTGATATAATTTTCCTTAGCACACGTTTTATGAACAAAAAGTTATAATTTTTATAAAAATAAAAAAAGTAGTAGGTCCTCAGGGCTTTATGTTTTGTTTGCAAATACTAAGAGGTAGAAACTAAAGGCAAGCATGTGATGGTCATGGCCCATTAAAAAAAAAACAAATCTAGCACTCCTTGTATTCTCTGGCATCCCAGGGGAAAAGTGGTTTATGGTATCCAAAATAAAATAGTATTTTTAATCTATGATCCTAACCATAGGTTGGGGTGAATATAAAGTTTACCATATTTTTTTGCCATAACCACGAACACTTCCCAAGGTCCTGTGGACCACAGGAGGGAAAAGTCACCCCAGGGCCTAAGATAAAGCTAGGAGGAAGAATTAGCATCACTTAGCCTGTATTAGCCTGGAACTGCAACTGCTTCACTTGTATCAATTCAATGATTTTACTGTAGGTACACAGACACAGAAAAAACTTGTCCTTGGTGGAGAAGCTTGTCTATGGGGAGAATATGTGGATGCAACTAACCTGACTCCAAGATTATGGTATGAAATTTAAATAGTAACATTTAAGTTAAAAACGAAGGTGTCTTAGCTTTCCTTCTCCATCCAAGTAGGAAAGCATTAGGAATTGCAAGCATATGATTCACACACTTATTTATGAAAACATGAATCTTAACTGCTTTGGGGGCTATGTGGTTCTAAATTTTAGGCCTCGAGCAAGTGCCGTTGGTGAGAGACTCTGGAGTCCCCAAAATGTCAGAGATGTAAATGACGCCTACAACAGACTAACAAGGCACCGCTGCAGAATGCTCAGGTGAGACACTTCTCAGGCCAGGACACTGTACATAAGTCCTGTGTGAGTTTTAACCACCTTATTCAGTGTTAGCTAGTTTCCTTTTTTTTAAGTTAGGAAATGTTTGTTGCATAATTAGTAATTAGGAGAAACTTGTAAATCTATTTGGACTTAAGACTTTTATAGATAAAGAACCTAGGTAAGTTGACATAGGTAACAAACATGCAAAGATGGTTAACATAAGGAACAAGGTCTACCGTACTGATACGTACGTAAGGTCCGGTCTGTGAAAATTATGTCAACTTAAGAAGATGGTCAGCTGTGGAGGTTCTATTGTATACAGTGTTGTGTAATTTAGAACACTCTGTCTTAAATCCCTTTAGCAATCCTGAGTGATTTTGCCTTTTCACTAAGTTAAGCTGCTATTCTTTAAGTCAGCAGATGAGTCCTAGCAATCTAATAAATCTTTATTCACATCTGTCTACAGACGTGGAATAGCTGCACAACCTCTTTACACTGGATATTGCAACTATGAGGAAAACATGTGAAATGAGCTGAAACCAACATAGGATGGGGAAAGGCCCCAGCGCTCTGTGTTACAATCAACTTGATTTTGAAATCATGTAAATTAAGATGTTACTTTTTTGAATACACTCTTTATTGATTAAACCTCTTATTTTATATTACATACAGAAATTTAGCATCTTTCTTGTGACAGCAGCTGATACATTCCAAATGGCTGAATCTTAGTAATAACTTCACCCAGATGAACAACATGATTCAGGTACTTTATATGTTAGAGCACATTTCTCATTATAAATGGGCAGTTCCAGTGCCTGTTCTCAAGCTGTATCTTTTATTTAGTTCTTTGAATGTACAAAAAAAGTAACTTGTCCAACAGTTAAAGCAATGAAAAGAAGAAGTTCTCACCAAGGACCTAAACCATCTAGGTCATGCCACTCCTCCGGTTAAGCAGTGTGCTCTGGTCTTGGGGATTCATTGCTTGATAAGAAGATAGTTCTAAGGCAAAAGTAGCTGAGCCTGAAGTTAGCGTTCGAAGCACTGTTGAATAACCCTAGACAAAATAATGTAAGTCATTTATCCCATCAAGTTTAAGCCTAATGTCTCTCTTCCTGCTGCTATCTTTTGACTATTATCAGGGAAAGATGATGATATCACTCGTTGCTTAGCCATACCACTTCCACGACACAAATCGCTTAATCTTTTTTTTTTTTTTTTTTGAGACAGAGTCTCACTATGTTGCCCTTGGTAGAGTGCCATGGCATCACAGCTCACAGCAACCTCAAATTCTTGGGCTTAAGCAATTCTCTTGCCTCAGCCTCCTAGGTAGCTGGGACTACAGGTGCCCGCCATAATGCCGGGCTATTTTTTTTGTTTCAGTTGTCATTGTTGTTTAGCTGGCCTGGGCCAGGTTCAAACCCGGCTCCCTGGGCATATGTGGCTGGCGCTGTAACCACTGTGTTACGTGTGCTGAGCCCACTTCATCATTTTTTCAGGAGAAAGTAGTTAAAAAAAATATATTGTGGAAGACATAAAACAGTAATGCAGGTGTGCCAGAGATGTATTCTGTGGTCCTGGCATTTGGTAAGATGACTGCCCTTCATACGAATCTGGCACCCAGGGGCCTGCCCATCCTAGATCAGAAGAGGATGCTGGGGGAGACTAGAATGGAAAAAGACAAATGCTTGGAAGGAAAAAATGGTCATTTGCTTTGGTGCCACATGTTGGTAAGGCACACCTCAGCCTTTGTGGTTCCAGGATTGGAAATAATTTCCTGAAATGCCGTAATTCCTGGATTTCTTCAATAATTTAAATCCAAAATCCTCACTGTTCCTGATGGTTGAAACTTAACATGTTATTTCCTAAATAAAAACCCAATGCTTCTTTCAGGTTATTGTCTGTCTTCACTTAAAATATACATATACCCTGAATTTGAAAAGTACGTTTCAGTCACAAAATACTTACCATCATTTCTGCTAAGGGAACAAATCCAATAACAACTTTGTTGTCCTGGCGAGTTTGGATTTCCTTAATATTTCCTCTTCTTTGTGCAAGGTCCGCCAGGACAGGGCTGAGATAATCTCTAGTTACCGTAACCTCGATTTTCATCAGAGGCTCTAAAACTTGCTTATCAGCTTTCTTCAGAGCCTACAGAAATTAAAGAATGTCAACCCTTCTTTCATAAATAAGAACATAAATACTGGGTGGCGCCTGTGACTCAAAGGAGTAGGGCGCCGGCCCCATATGCCGGAGGTGGTAGGTTCAAACTCAGCCCCGGCCAAAAACTGCAAAAAAAAGAAAAGAACATAAATACTGCGGGTAATCTTAAGCCTAGGACTCTAGCAAAAAGATACAAGCTAAGATAATGTTTTATAAGGAGTCAAGAATTTTCATTATTTGCTTATACATGCATGATGAATGTGTCCAGATCTCCTGTATGCTTCAAGGAGGCACAAGCTTTATTATGCACAGCACCTGTGAACGTGTGGCCAGAGTCAAAGAAAACCGTCCTCCCCTTTAAAAGATTCACTTCTTCATATTTAAACCTCATGTTTCTATTCCTGAGGTCTATAGTTACAGTCCATGCCACATGCCAAAGAGAACAATAAAGAAGGGAAACAAAGGAAAGACCTTTAACAAAAACTTAATGTAATAAAGTAGCTGAAACTCGTTACTTAAAGTAAACCCTTTAAGGGTAAAACCCTCTTGCGTAACTGTTTTAATATTAAGATTTCAAAGGCCAAGAACACGTACATAAGGAAAATGAGTGGTGCATCTTACAAGGGTAGATGTTAAATTTACTAAGTGTAGAATATAAATGTCTTAACACAATAACTAAGAAAATGCAGTGAAGGCTATGTTAACCAATTTGATGAAAATATTTCAAATTGTATATAAAACCAGCACATTGTACCCCATGACTGCATTAATGTACACAGCTATGATTTAATTAAAAAAAAAGAAAATGTCTTTTGGAATAAAATAATGGCATGGGGAAAGGTAAAATTAAGAGGAAAGCTGCTACAACTAAGAAAAAAATTACATTCTGTGAAACTAAATAGGACAAATTGTGCTCATGGAACTATTAGTCCTCTTTTCACAATCTTATCCTTGGTAATAATACCTAGTCGCAGAATTCACACCTCTGTGGCTTCCTCAAAAACTTACAATTCTGTGCAGCCCCCAGTCCCCGAGTGCTCCAGACTTGCCCTCTCTTGGTCTGCTGTGGGCTGCTGTTAGCGTACCCGACAGCTCTCCAGTACGCCCCACACTGAGCTTCTCCTTTCTTTTCCCAACGCTCAGCTCTTCCCTGCCCTGCTGGTGGCCTCCAGACTCAGTGCATGTGGACGTGCTTCTTGGACTTCCTTTCCCTTCCTATTGCTGGTGCCCAACTTCAGACCCAGTCCATTTCCTGTCCTAGACTATCTGTTCCTCACACTAATATCACCTGTACTCCCCTTTAAAAATTTTTATTCTCGGCTCAGCGCCTGTGGCTCAACAGGCTAAGGCGCCAGCCATGTACACCTGAGCTGGCGGGTTCGAATCCAGCCCAGGCCCACCAAACAACAATGACGGCTGCAACCAAAAAATGGCCCGGCGTTGTGGTGGGCGCCTGTGGTCCCAGCTACTTGGGAGGCGGAGGCAGGAGACTCGCTTGAGCCCAGGAGTTGGAGGTTGCTGTGAGCTGTGATGCCACAGCACTCTATCCAGGGTGACAGCTTGAGGCTCTGTCTCAAAAAAAATAAAAGAAAAAATTTTTATTCTCCACTGTTCTCAGAACAAGTCCAAACTCTTTAATGTAGTTTTTAAAGGTTTCTCTACAGTCTGACCCCATTTATTATTCCAACACTATTTTCCACTAGTCTGCCTCCACCTGAAACTACAGCTTAAGGGACTCTATCTCTGCAATGTCCCCCACCATGCCCAAATCCTCCAAAATCATCAAATCCAAATATTAATTTCTCTCTAAGAATCCTCCCCAATTTCCCACTTCTCGGCTTTTAGGGTACACATAGCCTGTTTTATCTATCATCTTGAGTATTTGGCTATAGTTTAGTCCTTCAGTAAATCATATGCTCCTTCATGTAGAAAAAAATATACCCATCCTTTTTATGTCCTCAGTGCCCGGTGAAATGTAAGCACAACATGGATGACTCAGGATATGAAGCACCATCAACTTCTCATAAGCAGAGAGAAGGAGCTTCACCACTAGATGAAGCTTAACAAGGATAGGAGTAAGTAGTTCCATTAGGAGTATTTTAAAGTAACCAATTATAATTAAAGACTAAATGTAAGCTCCCGTAAGCTAATTCTAGTTCTCTAGTATAGACTTACTTAAAAAAAGGTTAATCAACTCAGAAATATTTGATCTTATTTTTAGAAGGCATATCACATTTTGAAAGACAGGCCAATATGTTGGGGCTTGGGGTTAATTTGGAAACATTAGATCATTTTTTGGATTACCATTATTTGAATATTAAAATCAATTTCAGGAGAAACAATTTACATGGATGGAGCTGAAGCATATTCTTCTTAGTAAAGTATCTCAAGAATGGAAGAAAAAGTATCCAATGTACTCAGTACTACTATGAAACCAATTTATAATCACTCACGCTTTCATATGAAAGATAAATCACAACTAGAGCCCAGATGTAGGAGGGAAGAGGAGGGGAGGGGAAGGGAGGGGGAAGTTTGATGGAGGGAGGGTAAACGGTGGGACCACACCTATGGAGCATACTGCAAGGGTACATGTCAAATCTACTAAGTATAGAATATGAATGTCTTAACACAGTAATTAAAGGAGGTGAAACCCTATATTAACTAATTTGATCTAAGCATTCCAAATTGTATATAAAATCAGCACATTATACCCCATAAATGCATTAATGTATACATGATCTATGTGTATATGACTTAATAAAAAAAAAAAAGAGAAATAAAACCCAAAAGAAAAAAAAATAAATAAAAATAAAAATGCATTAATGTATACATGATCTATGTGTATATGACTTAATAAAAAAAAATAGAAATAAAACCCAAAAGAAAAAAAAAATAAATAAAAATAAAAATTACTTGAAGGTGAATGTCTCAACAACATAATCATAACTACTTTGGAGGTGGTATTTCTAACTATACTGTTAAGTGAACAATATTTAAATAATTTTACTTTCAAAACAAGTTTATTTTAAAATCAAAAAGCTTTTTAAGAAATGTGAACTTAAACTCAAGAGTTATAAAATTGGGCCTTAAGTCAGGACCTTACAGTATTTAAATTAACTTCATAATTATGAATTCAAATAAAACTATAGAAAATTAAGTCAGTATTAGAAAATGGTTATAAAGGCAAGGTTTATAATGTAAAATCACTAACCTACAAAACTAGGGTAATTCAATACTGAGAAGAATGTATGGAATCAGCATTCAGCACACCATACTCCTGGAGTTAATCCAGCTCTGCTAGGTTACTGAGTCAGGAAGAGAGAGCCCAGGACACTCGAGGACATCCCCCCAGATAACCACACCAAAACCACAGTGCTTCATGCTTTGAGAAGGCAAAATGTATACCCTGAATTTGTTACTCATTGGGACTTATCTGGTTTCAATAGTCCTTGACTAAGGCAAGCTTAAATCCAAAATTGGAACCAGTATTAGATTTTCAATGATTATAGTCCATCTTGAGCCAGGTTAAGCTTAGATCTGCCCTCTACTCAAACCTACCCAGCTTGCATCTAATGGCTATGTGTCTGGGATTGAGAAACAGAAATGACAATAAACTTGCCCCTTTGCTTAAACACAAGGATATTTCAATGTAATCAGTATTACGCAGTAATGTCTAGGATCCTTTTTCAAATGAAAACCTATGGTAAGAACTTTTATTGACCACTAGGCTCAGGAGGCAAAGACAAAAGGCAAAGCTCTGTAGGCACAGCTCTCTGCAAGATCTGTGGTAGTATACTCAATAGAGTCACCATAAAGCAGTAAGGATTAGGATAATTCTATACCTTTTGTATACATCTTGAGACACAGGCAGAAATCATAGTTGTGGAGGTACCAGGATGAATTATCAGGGAATGTAAAGAAATTGCCACATCTTGTACTGGGGATCCAAGCAATGGTCCTACACGGGGGGGAAAAAATTATATCATACTATGACTTAGTATGTAGTGAGTAGTAACTGACAAGTACAAAGAAATGGAGAGAAAACATTTTTGTATCGTTTTATGAAAAAGATTGAAACAAAATGTAATATAAGGAGTGATTAAATAATTGAGTGCATTGCTAATGCTTACTCTTAGAGTACCTTACCCTGGAGGCACACACTGTGAATTCCGTTCTCAATGGCCTCTTGGGAGACCTTCAAGAGGTCTTCACTAACACTCTCAGAATACTCAATCAATGGCGTAGTAGATGATGTTTCAGCTGGCCTTGCTTCTAATTCAACAGTCACAAGATGCCGTTTGTCTCCTAAAGTTCTGTCTAAGGTATCTGTAAACAAACAAATTGAATATGCTACTTCAGAGACTTGTTCTGAAAAGGTAATTGGTAAAATTATAATCGACAAACTCAAGGTCTGACAGAAGATAAAGTGGGAGACAATATTAATAATGCCACTAAATACAGCACAAAAAATGAGAGTGAAGAGCTCTACCAACAAGTCAGCTGCTTCCACATTTAGCAAAGTAAAAACCTGCTCTGTATCACCTATTTCCTAATGTTAGCATGTGTCGAGGCACATGAAATGAGGATGACAATTAAGTTGGAAAACTTGCCACTATGCACTTACATTGGCACAGAAAGCTTATAGTGGTGTATCAGTGTCTCACAGTCGTGTTTGTGTAGATGTGTGGCAACATCTTGCTGAGTGGCATTCATTGTTTGTGTGTTTTTCTTTTTTTGAGACAGTCTCACTCTGTCACCCTGGGTAGAGTGCCATGGCATGAACATAGCTCATAGCAACTTCAAACCCTTGGGCTCAAGCAATCTCTTGCCTCAGCCTCCCAAGTAACTGAGACTATAGGTGTCTGGGACCACGCTAGCTAACTTTCTATTTTACTAGAGACAGTAGGCTCAGGCTGGTCTGAGCTCCTGAGCTCAGGCAATCTACCCACTTTGGCCTCCTACAGTGCTAAGATTACAGGCGTGAGCCACCACACCCCACCCCATTGCTTCCTTTTTGACCTCTGGCAATTTCTATAACATCCCAATCAGCTCAAAGTTTAAAAAACGTAATGTATATTTTTCTAGCATTTTTAGTTTTTCTAGATTTACAGTCCAGAAATGGAAATCCACATGTCATTTGCTCCTATATTGTGCTTACTTTCTTCAAGATTTTTCAAGTTTTAGTGAAACATAACCATTTGGACATTTTTATAAACTATTAAGAGGCTTAAAAGTATCTGGTTATTCTAAACATCAATTTTATAAACTTGTCTCTCCTTGGGAGTAAACAGCAATAACTGTTGGGTTCTTTTGCTTAAGGGAACCAATTACTATATCATATGTAGAAAAACTGAGTTGTTTCATCTGGGAATGGAAATATAAAAATATTTTCTCAAGAATATATCAGCACAGGATTATCATATTTATTAAATTGATTTTTCTACTTTTACTTTACAGAGTAAATATAACACATCAACTTTAAATTCTTGCACTTGTTCTGATAATGAGGACTGGAAGGACCCATCTACTTCAATGGCTTATTCTATTCCATAACCACAGCAAATCACATTTGCTTGATGAGTGGCTCATCAAGGACACATTATAGGTGGTCCTGAAACAGGGTCCCCTGTACGCAAAACAAAAATACCCTATAAAACAAACACTAAAAGACACTAGTCACTACTAAATACTGCTCTACACATGTAGAGACAAAGAGAATGAGATAGAGACAGAGAGAAATACAAAAACAGCAAGTCCTAAATGTTTTACTTTTTACCTGTGGCGCGAACTGAGTTTAGGATGGTCTCTCGGTATGCTATCTGCAGAGGACCTAGGTAGGTCTCCAGTCCATATTCCCTCTTGATTCGATCATGAATAATTTCAATATGTAACTCCCCCATACCACATAGCACAGTCTGGTTACAAGAGAAGGAAAAGAAAACAAAGATTAAGGAAAAATTACATTTATCACAAAACACTATATGCTGATGTTAATATACACTTAAGATACTTTTCATTATTCATAAACAGTTTCTTTTGCAATTTTTGGAGGAAGGCCTCTAACATCAAAACACTTTTTTTACTTTTCTGACTGGAATATAAATCAATTGAAAGAAATTACCTGGCTATTCTCTCCTTCCATAAAAACTGAATTATCTGCTGGGCATCTAGCTAGGACTATACTTCCCAACGATATAGTTAATTTCCAGCAATACAAGATGAGTATAATTGACATTGACAACTTCTGGGGTGTGCCTGTAACAAAAATGTAGCCAACTGTCTTGATGCATTGTGGGTAAGTGCTATAGCTTATAAAGGGAGGGAATAACCCGTTTCTCAACCACGTGGTCATTTTCCAATCATCTTGAGCACCTTACAGCTTGGATTGAGTGCCTTACAGCTTTGAAAGCAGTCAAAACCTCTAGACTAGCCTGAAAGTTCATAGGAGAAAAACTGACTTTCATGTTTTTTGAACCAATATTATTTTGGGTCCTTGTTAAACAGCCAAATCTGCTCAAAATCAATAGGGACATGTGTATTTCTTTGTATTAACAATAGTGATACCTAAAGATCTCTGTATGAGAAAGAACATAATGCAAGGTGCCTATATTTGATCCACCTATTCATATGCCACCTGTGAAACCAAGCGTTAACTTTACCCAAAGAGATCTGGCCTTTGCTGTTGGCCACTGGGAGGTGATTTCTAGGCCCCTGGAATGTCCTGCCTGATAGTATAAAAATATCTTTGTTTGCCTGTTAGCTTTATCTAATAATGTGATTTATGATGTAAGCTTGGAACATGCCATTATTAGCTCTGAGAAACAGGAGACTAAAGGTATGAGCCTAAACCTATGGGAGGGGCTGAAGACTAAAGGTCAACCACACAGACAGGATATGATAACCCCAACGAAAACTCTGGACACCAAAGGCTTGGGTGAACTTCCATAGTTAGCAATACTCTTTGCCAGGAGACTGATATGTCCCTAAGGATAAAGGAAGTTTTGCAAATGTTTACAACCCTCCTAGACTTTGCCCTAGTCATCTCTTTTGCTGGCTGATTCTAATTTATATCCTTTTGCTGTAATAAAACTGTAATTATAAATTTGAAAACAAATAATCACTAGGCAAAGGATAACTATACTTTAAAATTTAGAAGTGATCTGAGAAAAAAGCAGGTTGTAGAATAATATAAACAAAATGACTTGTTAACATGTATCTGTACAGAGGCAGTGCCCCTGGCTCAAAGGAGTAGGACACCAGCCCCATATATTGGAGGTGGCAGGTTCAAATCCAGCCCCAGCCAAAACTGCAAAAAAAAAAAAAAAAAAAAAAAAAACATGTATCTGTACGTATATATTTGGAAAAAACATGTTGTGCTGTGTAACACAGCACAGCAGAACAGATGTTTAGGGGTAAAACCATGAAAGGCTATTCAAGTTTTCACAGCGATTACCTGTGCAGAATGGGATGGACAGAAAAGGGGTCTTTATTTCGTTACTTTGTACACTTGTACATCATTTGCTATTAAAAAGAAAATGTAGCGCCATTCTTAAAATAAAAATTACTTAAACTAAAATTTTGTTTTAATTACTATTACTATTAAGGATCAACTAAACTAAATTGCTTCTTCAAGTGGCTGGCATTTTGGAAAAATAAAATACTCCCTATTTCCAGATTAACTAAGTCATTTTATCCTTTTTAAATTCAAATTTATAATCTTTTTAAGAAACTATTTCTAGGCGGCATCTGTAGCTCAGTGGGCAGGGCGCCGGCACATACACTGAGGCTAGTGGGTTCAAACTCAACCCCAGCCAGCTAAAACAATAATGACAACTGCAACAAAAGAAAATAGCCGGGCATTGTGGCAGGCACCTGTAGTACCAGCTGCTTGGGAGGCTGATCCAAGAGAATTGCTTAACCCTAAGAGTGTGAGGTTGCTGTGAGCTGTGATGCCACAGAAGTTTGAGGTTGCTATGAACTGTGATGCCACGGCACTCAGCCCCAGGGCAACAGCTTAAGACACTGTCTCAAAAAAAAACCAAACTATTTCTGAAATCTCATATAAAGTTTACCCCACTCTCTTAAAAGAGGATGGAGAATGTAATTTAATCTTTTCTTGACTCAAGAACATCTGTTCTTCTATTATGCTATATTATACATCACGATTCTGCACCTAGCCTCAAATGATCCCTCTCCTCCAGTTTCTAAAAGTGCTGGGATTCCAGACATGAGCCAGGGCTGGCCAGCACCTATTTCAGAACTCTGTCATCTATCACTTCTCTTCTGTTAGGTCAGTGCGAAAGTGACTGCAATTTTAAAACATTATAACTAGGCTCAAACACATCTTCATTAATCAAAATAGGAACCATTATAATCAACACATTGTTGCCAATGAGAAATAAGTTTGTTTCTTCTTGTAGCATAAAAATCAGTGCTTCTGGATTCAAGGAACTCTTGGAAAGCATTTTCTGCATCCTGCTATCATGCAAGTGTTTTCCCTGCAAAAAACTGTTGAGATGCTTGAAGACATGGTTGTCAGTTGGCAAGAAGTCAGGTAAATATGGTGGATGAGGCAAAACTTCATAGCCCAATTCATTCACCTTTTGAAGTGCTTGATTGTACAACATGTAGTCAGGCACTGTCATGGAGAACTGGGCCCTGTTGACCAGTGCCAGCTGCAGGCATTGCGGTCTTCAGTGCATCTCACAGATTTGCTGAGCAGACTTCTCAGATGTGATGGTTTTGCTAGGATTCAGAAAGCTGTCATGGGTCAGACAGGGACAGACCACCAATCAACGATCATGACCTTTTCTGGTGGCAGTTTGGCTTTGGGAAGTTCTTCAGAGGATCCTCTTTGTCAAGCCACTGAGCAAGTCACTGCAGGTTGCTGTATAAAATCCACTTTTCATTGTACATCTCAATCCATTTGAAAAATGGCCCATTGCTGCATAAGGTAAGAGAAGACGAAACTTAAAAATGACATCTCCTGGCTTGGCACCTGTAGCTGAAGCGGCTAGGGCGCCAGCTACATACACTGGAGCTGGCAGGTTCGAATCCAGCCCCGGCCTACCAAACAACAATGACAACTACAACCAAAAACCAGCCGAGCGTTGTGGTGGGTGCCTGTAGTCCCAGGTACTTGGGAGGCTGAGGCAAGAGAATTGCCTAAGTCCAAGAGTCTGAGGTTGCTGTGAGCTGTGACACTACGGCACTCTACCGGGGGCAACATGGTGAGACTGTCTCAAAAAAAAAAAAAAAAGACATCTGCTCTCATTTCTAGTCAGCTCATGAGAGACCCACTTATGAAGCTTCTTCCACCTTTGTAATTTGCTTCAAATGCTGAAGACGGTAGAATGGTCAATGCTGAGTTTTTCAGCAACTTCTCATGTAGTTGTCAAAGGATCAGCTCTGATGACTACTCAGTTGGTCATTGTCAACTTCTGATGGCCGCCCCTATACTCCTCACCTTCACCGCTCTGGTCTCCTTTGTACAACTTCTGGGACCACCACTGCACAGTATGCTCATCAGCAGTTCCTGGGCCAAACGTGTTGTTGGATGTTGCAAGTTGTCCCTGCTGCTTACGATCCATTTTGAACTCGAATAAGAAAAATCTCTTGAATCTGCTTTTTGTCTTAAATCATTTTATAGTCCAAAATAAACATAAGATAAACAAGAAATAAGTGATTAGCAAAAAAAAAAAAAAAAGGCAAGAAATGTACACTAAAATTATTTAAGAATGCATTCCAGTATCAAATGGTAAATCTCAACAATACAAAAACTACAATTACTTTTGCACCGATCTGTTATTTTTGGTGGGCTACTGTCATTAAAGGTGCTTTCCTCTAGTAATTCTTCTGTAAGTGTTAGCATAGGAGGCTCAAGGCTTTGTCTTGGGGTAAAACCTAATTTCAAAATTTCACGCAAAGCTATCTTCAGGAAGATCAAAATGTTAGGGAGTAGTATATACAGAAGTGTAATTATATTAGGGAAGTAAGAAGAAATTGTTTATTGAGCTTGACAGTCAACATAAAAACCGTAAG
The DNA here is from genome assembly GCA_963574655.1 of Perodicticus potto. NCBI lineage: Eukaryota > Metazoa > Chordata > Mammalia > Primates > Lorisidae > Perodicticus > Perodicticus potto. The sequence goes on along the minus strand of CAUYRH010106026.1, from coordinate 1,675 downwards.
TTTATGTTATGAGAAAATAAAAAAAAAAAAAAAAACTTCTTTCGGGGCAAAGACAAATCAATGTTTTAGATACAAGCACATGTGTAGACACACAAATGCTATTATGGGATACTGGGATTAAGTAATAATATACCTACTTGCCCAGAGTCTGGATCTACCTTCACTTTCAAACTGGGATCTTCACGCTGAAGGCATTTCAATGCATGATCCAAATCTATGGGATAAATAACTGTTACCTTTATATTCCATTTTTAAAATAACTTACTATATGCTGTAGTGGGGAAAACAGATGAACAAGCAAACAAATTCTGAGAAAGGACGTTTCAAGAAGCTACAAGTTCTGTAGAGAATAAAACAAAGTGATCTAACAGTGACGGGAAAGTACTTGAGACTGGGTGATTTGGAAAGGCCTCTCCAGGATGATTTTCCTGCAGCCTTGGGGCCACATGTGGCCTTCAGGATCCTTTAGTGTAACCTTTTGACTGAATCCAAATTTTACAGAATAAACCCTTTTAATGAAAGCATTTGTTCTGGCTCAGAGCCCGTAGCTCAGCGAGTAGGGCGCTGGCCACATACACCGAAGTTGGCGGGTTCGAGCCCAGCCCAGGCCTGCTAAAATAACAATGGCAAATGAAACCAAAAAATAGCCAGGCATTGTGGTGGGCTCCTGTAGTCCCAGCTACTAGGGAGGCTGAGGCAAGAGAATCACTTGAGCCCAAGAGTTTGAGGTTGCTATGCCATGGCACTCTACGGAGGAAGACATAGTGGGACTCTGTCTCAAAAAAAAAAAAAAAGTATTTGTTCTGTGAAGTTTGGACTAGGTCAAGGGCCTGCACTTGAGGATCCAGAGGGCCACATGTGGCCTGGAGGCTGCATGTTCTCCACCCGATTTAGACAAAATCAAAAAAGGAACCTATGAGCAAAATCCTGAATAAAAAGAATTACAGATAGAGACAATGGCTGTACAAGGAACATTTTTCATTACCACTGGGGAAAACAGCAAGAAGGCCAGTAGCAAGAGATTGGTAGACAAAAGGAAGAAGATTAGCAATGGTTGAGTAGGGATCTCATCATGCAAGGTCTTATAGGTCATGGAGAGAAGTCTGGTTTACACTGGGAAGGTACTTAAGTGTTTTAAAAGGGGCAGTAATGTCATCAGATTACATTTTTGTAAAGATCAGTCTAGGAGCTAACAAAAAATGCCTTCAGAAACACTGGCAAAATGACATCATGAAGAAAGAAATACTACTACAGCCTTTTTGGCTCGCTGAGCACCACCATGGCAGTCGGCAAGAACGAGCGCCTTACGAAAGGCGGCAAAAAGGGAGCCAAGAAGAAAGTGGTTGATCCATTCTCTAAGAAAGATTGGTATGATGTGAAGGCACCTGCTATGTTAAATGTAAGAAATATTGGGAAAACACTAGTCACCAGGACTCAAGGAACCAAAATTGCATCTGATGGCCTCAAAGTTCGTGTGTTTGAAGTGAGTCTTGCTGATCTGCAGAATGATGAAGTTGCATTTAGAAAATTCAAGCTGATAACTGAAGATGTTCAGGGCAAAAACTGCCTGACTAACTTCCATGGCATGGATCTTACCCGTGACAAAATGTGTTCTATGGTTAAAAAATTGCAGACTATGACTGAAGCTCATGTTGATGTTAAAACTACCGATGGT
>CAUYRH010106020.1:0-11190 GCA_963574655.1 Perodicticus potto | reverse complement strand
GGGCTCAAGCGAGTCTCCCGCCTCTGCCTCCCAAGTAGCTGGGACTACAGGCGCCCGCCACAACGCCCGGCCATGTTTTGGTTGCAGCCGTCATTGTTGTTTGGCGGGTCTGGGCTGGATTTGAATGTGCCAGCTCAGGTGTACGTGGCTGGTGCCGTAGCCCGTTCAGCCACAGGCACCGAGCGTTTTCTTTTTGTTTTTTTTTTTTTTGAGACAGAGTCTCACTCTGTTGCCCTGGGTAGAGTGCCATGGTGTTATAACTCATAGTATTCTCAAACTCTTAGGCTCAAGAGATCCTCATTTTTTTTTGTTTGTTTGTTTTTGGAGACAGAATCTCACTTTGTCGCCCTTGGTAGAGTGTCATTGCATCATAGCTCACAGCAACCTTGAATTCTTGAGCTCAAGTGATCCCCTTGCCTCAGCTTCCTGAATAGCTGGGACTACTCATGTCCACCACAATGCCTGGCTACTGAATATTTATTTTTGACATTTGATTGGGCCATGTTTCTTTGTTTATTTGATGTCTGGTGATTTTTGTTGCTATTTGGGTCATTTAAAAAGCATCTACCTATCACATCCTTTATGGAAAGCTATTGTAAAGGGAACAACTAGAACCATTTAGGTACAGTAGATAATCTGAACGTTTCTCCAACCTGTCAGCTGTATATGTCTGTGTTGTCCCTGGACTACAATGTATATTTACTGCTAAAAAGGTCCCCTATGATTTTCTTGAAATAAATTAATCTCCTGCTTCCTTTGGCAAATGTCATTGATACTGCAGTCTCTGTGTTGCTGTGACAAGCAGTCATCTTTGCTTTTAGTGGACCCAAGTTGTCATTTTTCTCCATTGACTTTAGCACTGTATATGAAAGGAAGCAATGGGCGGTGCCTGTGGCTCAGTGGGTAGGGCGCCGGCCTCATATACCGAGGGTGGCAGGTTTGAACCCTGCACGGGCCAAACTACAACAACAACAACAAAAGTAGCCGGGCGTTCTGGCGAGCACCTGTAGTCCCAGCTACTCGGGAGGCTGAGGCAAGAGAATTGCCTAAGCCCAAGAGTTGGAGGTTGCTGTGAGCTGTGATGTCATGGCACTCTCAAGGGCAATAAAGTGAAACTCTGTCTCTAAAAAAAAAATAAAAGAAAGGAAGCAATACCCAATCATAATAGCCCCCCAAAATTGAGACCTTTGGACATGTGGTCCACTGTTTTCATTGTTTTCTAAGAGAAAAACAAAGTAGGAAGATTTGTTTCTTGATTCCATTCTGCTGTGGTACAGAAAGGTAACTGACTGTATTAGTTTTTTTTTTTTTTTTGGTGGGGGGGTCAGTCTCACGATGTTGCCCTGGGTACAGTGCTGTGGCGTCACAGCTCACAGCAACCTCAAACTCTTGGGCTTAAGCGATTCTCTTGCCTCAGCCTCCCAAGTAGCTGGGACTATAGGTGCCCGCCACAACACCTGGGTATTTGACTGAATTTGATTCTATCTTAATTTTCCTCTTCTTGACTTTGTGCTCACTGCGGTACTGCAAACTCAATTGTTTTTTTTTTTGTTTTTTTTGCATTTTCCTTCTTTGAGACAAAGTCTCTGTTTATATGTCTATGAAGAAATACAGGCATCAAAATTTTGATTCAGTCATGCTGATGTTTTCAGCTTTGCATAATTTTATATATTGTGTGTGTTTAGTATATGGTAAATGAAAGTTTAAAAATTTTTGATATCTTTCAGATATATTTTCTGATTTCTCTCAAGGCCTGTGGACAGAGAAGTACATAGAAGCTCCATTCCAAAAAATGATATTGGGAAGATTTGCATGTTATGGTCTTGAAAATTTACACTTAAGGACAGACTGGGATTGTGTAGGTGACTTTGAAGGGAAGAATGCATGTTATCATGGACATAAAAAATGTAAGACAACTATATATAATAACAGTATCATTCATAGTGAGGATGAAGAACACAAAATGTTTTGGAAACAAACTCCCTTTGTGTCAGGTACTTTTGCTGAACCAGAAGTTCCTATAAGTAAATATCAGCATCAATTTTTAGAGCGTAATATTTATCTGAAAGGAAATTCGGAAAATCTAAATAGGGACTTGGTCCATGTTCCAAATAATTATTTGGAAAATTTAAAATATAGAATTGGATTAAATGTTCATTCAAACATTCCTGAAGGTCTGAGATTTGAAAATGAAGGAAAGATTTCTAAATGTGATCAGTTCGATGCATCACTTTTTAATAGTTTATTATTCTTCCGCAAAAACACAGTTCCTTTTTCTACCATCAACTACAACATTGATCACTGTGGGAAAGTCTTCACCCATTCATCATTACTTAATCAATATCAAGGACTAGATAATTCAGGAAAAAATTACACTTATAATAAAACTTTGATATTCTTTGGCCAGGGCTCTGCTATAAAGAATTACCAAGATACTTATATTGAAGACAGAAATGATCAATACCATAAATCTGAGAAAGTCTGTAATGAAGTCTCTAGTTCTAGAAAAGATCAGAAAACTCATTTTCCAGAGAACAGTTACAAATGTAAAAAATGTAAGAAAGTCTTTTATCAGTACTCAAAGCTTATTGTCCATCAGAGTATCCATATTCCAAAGAAGTCTTACAAATGTAATAAATACTTAGAAGTTTTAACCCAGTCTTCAGAACATTCCCAGCATGTAGGAATCCATTTTGGAGAAAGTTCATACAGATTCAATAAATCTGAGGAAGACATTAATCAATCATCAAGTCTAAGAAAACATAGTATAATGCACACTAAAGAGAAATGCTACAAAGATAAAGAAGGTGACAAACCCTTTAACAGTATTCCACAGGTTATTCAACATCAAAGAATTCATACTGGAGAAAAATTGTACAAATGCAATACATGTAGCAAAACTTTTACTCGTTCCTCAAGTCTTACTGTGCACCAAAGAATTCATACTGGGGAAAAATTTTACAAATGCAATACGTGTAGCCGATCTTTTACTCATTCCTCAACTCTTGTTGTGCACCAGAGAATTCATACAGGAGAAAAATTTTACAAATGTAATACCTGTAGCAAATCTTTTACTCATTCTTCAACTCTTATTGTGCACCAGAGAATTCATACAGGAGAAAAAGTTTACAAATGTAGTACATGTAGCAAATCTTTTACTCATTCCTCAAGTCTCATTGTGCATCGCAGAATTCATACTGGAGAGAAACCCTACAAATGTAAAGAATGTGACAAAGCCTTTAAAAGTAGTTCACAGCTTACTCAGCACCAGAGAATTCATACTGGGGAAAAATTTTATACATGTAAAACATGTAGCAAATCCTTTAATCATTCTTCACATCTTATTGTGCATCAGAGTATTCATTCTGGAGAGAAACCATACAAATGTAAAAAGTGTGGTTTGTCTTTTGTCTGCTCATCAACCCTTAGACGACATGACAGGATTCATACTGGGGAGAAACCATATAAATGTGATGAATGTGGTAAAGCCTTCAATCAATGCTCACGCCTTACTATACATAAGAGAATTCACACTGGAGAGAAACCCTACACATGTAAAGAATGTGGCAAAGCCTTTAAAACTAGTTCAGAACTTACTCAGCACCAGAGAATTCATACTGGAGAAAAACTTTACAAATGTAAAACATGTAGTAAATCTTTTACTCGTTCTTCATATCTTATTTTACATCAGACAGTTCATACTGGAGAGAGACCCTACAAATGTAAAGAATGTGACAAATCCTTTAACTACAGTTCACTTCTTACTCAACACCAGAAAACTCATACTGGAGAAAAAGTTTACCAATGTAATACGTGTGGCAAATCTTTTACTCATTCCTCAAGTCTTATTGTGCATCAAAGAATTCATACTGGAGAGAAACCCTACAAATGTGAAGAATGTGGCAAAGCTTTTAACTCTAGTGCACATCTTACTCGACATCAGAAAATTCATACTGGAGAAAAAATTTACAGATGTAATGCATGTAGCAAATCTTTTACTTATTCTTCAAGTCTTATTGTTCATCAGAGAATTCATACTGGTGAGAAACCTTACAAATGTGAAGAATGTGGTAAAGCCTTTAATCAGTGCTCAAATCTTACTAAACATAAGAGAATGCATGCTGGAGAGAAACACTACAGATGTAATGAATGTGGTAAAGCCTTTACCTCTAGTTCACATCTCATTAAACATCAGAGAATTCATCCTTAAGAAAAACACTTCAAATATTATGAATGTGACAAGGCCTTTAACTGTAGTACGAATCTTACTCAACATCAGAAAAACTGTACTGGTGTAATAAGAAGATATGTTCATCTAAAATATACAACATAGAAATCTCCTGAAAGTCATAGGGAAAGAAAATTTTAAGATGCATCAAATGAAAGAATTTAATTAAAATGCAAGTTTAATTGCATCAGGGATTCACAGCAAAAAGTGTACAGCACAAACCCAAATTTGCACCTAAACAATATTTTTATGTGTGTGGAGAATAATCCAGATTCAAAGCAATTTCTTCATATGCTTCAAAGGAGTTAACAACATTGATATTTGGAAAGGCATAGTTTTTCAATACTTTTATTTGTGTTGACAGTATTCTAGTTGTTTAAAAGGAGTTATTAATGTAATTCAACTCTTTTTTTTTTTTTTTTTTTTGAGACAGAGTCTCACTTCGTTACCCTTGGTAGAGTGTTGTGGTGTCATAGCTCATCGCAACCTCAAACTCTGGGACTTAAGCATTTCTCTTGCCTCAGCCTCCCAAGTAGCTGGGACTATAGGCACCCGTCACATTGCCCAGCTGTGTAATTCAACTCTTGATTCAGTTGGTACTATGTCTTAATTTCTAGTGTTTAAATGAAAATATTTGTTCTTTGCATCAGAACTGTTAGACACCATTCTATACTAGGTGAATATTATTAATATCAGTTTTTTCATAGATGCGTTATTACATATGGAAAACACTTGAAGAAAATTTAAGATAAATGCAGTTTGTATTTGACTTGTACAACATTCATGCATGTAAGCATATGGTATGTGCTGTGAACATTATTCTGAATTTAAGTGATAGGAGCAATCTGAATTTTCTAAATCAATCATTTTTCCAAGTGGTTCTTTAATTGATAAAACTGTCCACTTAGTCAAAATACAGTGGTATCTTCATGATAGAATGAAGTAGAAGTCTTGAGTATTATTTGGTGTGATAGAAGACATAGTAGAAATATTTCATATTATTTAATGTGGTAGAAATAAATATGTCTTTACAGATTTCATTGAAAAGTGAAGATTACTCCTGTCTCGAAGATTGTAAATATATTTAAAATCATCGTTCACTCAATAATCAGCCTCACTCTTTTAACATAGAGAAATCACTTGTCAGATGAAAAATAATGCTTCTGGTGTTCTTGCAACTGTATTTTAACCAGAGATCATATAGAGTAGATTTTCAGATACTTTCTAAGACTGTGTTTGAACATAATTTGTTTTTATCAATGTAACTACATAATTTTAAAACTTCAACACTGATGTGTAATAAATCGACTTTTATCCTGTTATCAGTCTTTTTCTTCAGACAGAGCCTCAAGCTGTCACCCTGGATAGAGTGCTGTGGCATCACAGCTCACAGCAACCTCCAATTTCTGGGCTCAAGTAAGTCCCTTACCTCCACCTCCCAAGTAGCTGGGACTACAGGCGCCCGCCACAATGCCCGGCCATTTTTTTTTGGTTGCAGCCGTCATTGTTGTTTGGCGGGCCCGGGCTGGATTCGAACTCGCCTGCTCAGGTGTACGTGGCTGGCGCCTTAGCCCGTTGAGCCATAGGCGCCGAGCCCCTGTTATCAGTCTTATACTACATCATCATAGCCATGAGTACGGTTAAGATATGGAAATAACATTTTATGGGATCATGGAGTGGAATGATTAATAATCTTTTTCCTGAGCACTTATAGTTCAGAGAATTTTTTTTTTTTTGAGACAGAGTCTCACTGTGTCACTTTGGTAGAGTGCCATGGTGTCACAGCTCACAGCAACCTCAAACTCTGGGGCTTAAGTGATTCTCTTGCGTTAGCCTCCCAAGTAGCTGGAGTTAACAGGTGCCCATCACAATGCCTGGCTATTTTTTGGTTGCCATTGTCATTGTTTAGCTGGTCCAGGCTCGATTCAACCTCGCTAGCCTTGGTGTATGTGGCTGACACTGTAACCACTGTGATACGGGCACTGAGCCTAGAGAATATTTTTTTGTCTTAGTTACTATTTTATATTTTCTGCTGTTTGTAATTATTTGGATATTATGATTTTTATAATAATGATTCTATGGAAGTATAGAGAACATTATATAGGTCCTACATTACTATTTATACTATGTCTAATTTTGCCCCAGTAATTTTTTTGAACGTGCACTTTTTGTTTCAAATGAATGCATAAATTTTTATAATTTTGGTTTATATAATGTGCAGCATACAAATATATATATATATATTTTTTTTTTTTGAGACAGAGCCTCAAGCTGTCACCCTGGGTAGAGTGCCGTGGCATCACAGCTCACAGCAACCTCTAATTCCCAGGCTCAAGTGAGTCTCTTGCCTCTGCCTTCCAAGTAGCTGGGACTACAGGCGCCCGCCACAACGCCCGGCCATTTTTTGATTGCAGCCGTCATTGTTTGGCGGGCCCGGGCTGGATTGGAACCCGCCAACTCAGGTGTACGTGGCTGGCGCCTTAGCCCGTTGAGCCACAGGCACCGAGCCATACAAATATATGAAGCTTGGAAATTAGTTTGAAGATAAGAATAATCCTGTAGTGATATGTTTAGTTATATTTTATTTAACTGATTTTATTTAATTCATTTTCAATTGAAAAATCAAACTACTATGGCATGCATCTTTTTATTATTGTTTCTTTCTATTCTTTTTTTTTTAAGACAGAGCCTCCCTCTCTTGACCATGCTAGAGTAGTGTGGCATCATCTTACATCACAGAAGCCTAAGTCTTAGGTCCAAGCAATTCTCATGCCTCAGCCTCCTGAGTAGCTGTCACTACAGGCATGATCACACCTGGCTAATTTTTTCCTGTTTTTAATAAAGACAAGTGCTCAAGCAATCTTCTCACCTTGGCCTTCCAGAATGCTAGAATTATAGTTGTGAGTTGCCACTCCTGGCCTCCTTCTATTTTAAGTGACATCATAAAATGTACTGATTTTATTGGGCTGAATTTTCCAGGTAGAAACTGGGAGCATTCATAAATCGTGCAGTTTTACATTTATAAAGTTTTTACATTTACAAATGCACAGGGCTTTGCTCTGTGTGAAATAGCTTCTTCATAGTTAGGAAAAAATAATTTTTCTGTTGAGTTCATAGATGTAGGTAAGTGACTGAAGTGTTCAGCATGGAGATTGAGCATCAATTCTGCATGTGTAGAGAAGACATCTGTTGACATACTGCACAGCTGACTCTTGAGTTTAGAGGAAAATCTGTATGTTTCATTTTCTAATCATCTCTAACTTTTTTATCGCTTATTTCATTCCCAGCTGCACACATCTCATAGCCCTTCTTTTCCTGTGTTATGCCTACCTTGTTCTCACTGCTCTCCACATGTCATGTCATCTCACATAGGACTTTGTTCTGAGGATCAGTTTGAATTTTTTTGTAATGTAATGGTAAATTGTGTTTTGGTTTTTATTTTTTTTTGAAACAGTCTCACTTTGTTGCCCCTCAGTAGAGTGCTATGACCTCATAGCTCACAGCAACCTTAAAATCTTGGGCTCAAGTGATTCTCTTGTCTCAGCCTCCAAAGTAGCAGGGACTACAGGTGCCCACTACAATGTCCAGCTATTTTTCTTTTGTTTTTGAGGCAGAGTGTCCCTTTGTCGCCCTGGGTAGAGTACTGTGGTGTCATAGCTCAACAGCAACCTCAAAGTCTTGGGTTCAAGTGATCCTCTTGCCTCAGCCTCTCAAATAGCTGGGACTACAGGCCCCCACAACAACACCCTACTATTTTTTTCTTTTTTTTTTAGAGACGAGGTCTCTCTCTGCCTCAGGCTGGTCTTGAATCTGTGAGCTCAGCCTCACAGAGTCTACCTCACAGCCTCAGTCTACCTAACTCAGCCTCCCAGAGTGCTAGGATTACAGGCATGAGCCACCTCAGTAAATTGTGTTTTAACTGTAGTGTTTGGGGCCATTTATTGGTTATATACACAAAACTTAAGACCATTTAACTGAAATAGGGGGGAAGTTGTTGTGCCAATAGTTCAGAATATTAAAGTAGGCAGTCAGTACTATGGTAGATGTGGAGATGATTAAAACATGATCATGGTTCATTTCTCAAAAAGGTAGATAAGACTTACTGCTAGAAATATGTGAAATACTTTTGAAATGTGAGAAGTTTGAAAATAATCTCGTGTCATTTACTCCCAAGTTCTAGGGTAGGTATAAGTGGTGTCTTAGAGACAAAGTGATAGAAATAGAATGGGCACTTTGGGAATAACAGTTTCTGATTGTCAGGGTAATGAGATTCTGTCCTCTTGGTTTAGAATTACTGGATAAGAGGGCAAGCCAGAAATAGTATGAAGCTTCTTGTAGTTTTTCAGACCTAGATTGGTTGTAATGTGAAGTAGATAGGGTGGTGGATGAGTTGAATTTTGTGAGCATGGCTTTAAAATGTCATGTTGGCAGAATAGATGTTGGAGATGAAGATTACTGTAGGAGACTATACCAGGCAGAATAAGCAAGATATGTGCTGCAGTTCCACAATCCTAGTTTGCTAGGGACTTTGTGTGTGTGTACGTATACATCCTTGTGTACTTAAAGTATAACCCCAACATAAGTTACATTCACTGTAGGTGGGTGGCCTTCCAGGAAAGCTAACCCACAGTCATCAGTCTAGCTTGGCTTCCATGTATGCTTCAGTTCCTTTCAGAGTGGACGATGAGCAGAGCCAGTACTATATGGGGGGCTCCATGGAAGATGCCAAGGACTTTGCTGGGGTCCAGGCACTAATGTGGGAGAATTCTTCGAAAGACACATTCCATACATAGCCAAGAGCTAAGTCCTGATTTTGGCTTCACAGAAAAGGTGACCACTTTTCATCCTTATTCCTCCCCCTTTTAAAGGTGGTTAGCAAGTGGTGGCCAAAAATCAGTATCACCAGGACTGACACTTGCTACAAGTCCTGTGACTTGGTCTTTTTTGGTTAATTTACTAGTAATAATTTTATATACTTATGGTTTACAATGTGATGTTTATATATATGTGTATATGTATGTATATATCCGTCATGGAAAATTTTAATCAAGCTATTAACTTATTCATCACCTCACAATTTCTCATTTTATTGCGATGAGAACATCACAGTTCTATTTTTGAAATTTTGAAATAGGCAACACATTATTAACTGTGGTCACCATGTAGTGCAAAAAATCCCTTATTCCAGCGGCACCTGTGGCTCAAAGGAGTAGGGCGCTGGCCCCATATGCCGGAGGTGGTGGGTTCAAACCAAGCCCCGGCCAAAAAAAAAAAACAAACTGCAAAAAAAAAAAAAAAAAAAATCACTTATTCCTCTAGTCAAATCACAACTTTGTATTCTTCCATAAACATCTTATTTCTGTCCCTCCCTTCCCCTTACCTCAGCCTCTTGTAATGACCTTTCTAGACCCTATTTTCTGTTTCTGTGAGATTGACCTTTATTCCATGTATAAGTGATGAAACTGCCCTAATGAACAGAAAATACAACCTCTGTTGACTTTCAATAGAAACACAGCTAAGCAGGAACAGCTTTAGCCCTTTCACAGATGGTGAAGAAGGACTGATGCATATGCAGCAGGTGATGAAACTAAACAGAGATGAGTGAGAATTCGAAAATAAAGGAAGGAGAGTTTTTTCCCCTACATTTATTTATACAGTAAGTTGTGTAGCCTGGGACCGGGTGTCCTTTCTTCACATGTACAAGCAATGCCTCTTCATCTGGATGTTTCATCCTCTTACCCAGAGATAAAATCTTTCACTTCAGTAAGACCATTTATTAGCACTACCCCCAACCTGCAAGGAGGGGGCAAGGTTGAAACTTAAGCTGATCACACACAGCTGATGATTTCATCAATCATACCTACCCAAATGACTGGGATCCAAGAGCTTTAGAGCTGAATGCAGAGAGGTTTCTGTAGAGTGTGGTGCCAACATCAACAGAGGTCTCCCAGGTACATGGTGTCAGAAAGGAATGAATTATAGAACCCTCAGCTGGTGTCTACTGCAGAATTTGTTGTTCATATTTACCAGAGGTCAAAGAAATATTCTGTGTTGGTTGTTAAGTAAGGGGGGGGGTGTAACTATATTTTTTCTTATATCTGAGCTAAAAATAAATCATAAAATGCAGATTTTAATGACAATAAAAGTTGTTCAAGAGAAAGACTTGTCAAAATAATAAGTAAAATAGCTTAGCAAACTAATCCCAAGAACATGGAGAAGTAGATCTTAGAAATTGTGTTTGTGCATGTATGTGTGTGTATATATATTCTGTTTTATTCAGGCTCAGCCTAATGTGTTTGTGGACACCTTCCTAGGGAATTCTAACATCCTTTAAAATTTTTGAGAATTTGGAAGTTATTGATGTGAAATTTCTTCCTCCTTAATGTAGGCATTCACTGCTATAAAATGCCCTCACAACACTATTTTTTGTCTATTTTATTTATTTAGAGACAGAGTCTTAAACTGTTGCCCTGGGTAAAGTGCTGTGACGTCATAGCTCACAGCAACCTCAAACCCTTGGGCTTAAGTGAATCTCTTGCCTCAGCCTCTTAAGTAGCTGGGACATAGGCACCGGCCACAACACCTGGCTATTTTTTTGTTTTTAGCAGGCTGGGGATGGGTTCGAACCCACCAGCCCTGGTACATAATGTCTGGCGCCCTATCCACTGAGCTACAGGCACCTCCATATCTATTTATTTTTTTGAGACAGTGTCTCAGTCTGTCACTCTGGTTAGAGTGCCATGACATCATTGCTCACAGCAACCTCAAACTCTTGGGCTCAGGCAATCTTCTTTCCTCAGTTTTTCTATTTCTTTTCGCTATTTTTTTTTTTTGAGACAGTCTCACTTGGTCACCCTCAGTAGAGTGCTGTGACATCATTGCTCACAGCAACCTCAAACTCTTAAAATTCAAGCGATTCTCTTGCCTCAGCCTCCCAAGTAGCTGGGACTTCAGGTGCCTGC
>CAUYRH010106019.1:0-19619 GCA_963574655.1 Perodicticus potto | reverse complement strand
CCCCTTTCCCCATATTCTTGTGCTATAATTGGGTTATAGCCTTCATATGAAAGCTATAAATTAGTTTCATAGTAGGGCTGAGTACATTGGATACTTTTTCTTCCATTCTTGAGACACTTTGCTAAGAAGAACATTTTCCAGCTCCATCCATGTAAACATGAAAGAAGTGAAGTGTCCGTCTTTCTTTAAGGCTGCATAATATACCATGGTGTACATATACCACAATTATTAATCCATTCATGGGTCGATGGGCACTTGGGCTTTTACCATGACTTAGGAAAGCATCAAGTGTAGGCTTCTTGACCAGGTGCAATGGCCCACACCTGTAACCCCAGCAGATGGGAGGCCAAGGATTACTTAAGCCCAGGATTTTTTACCAGCCTAAGGAAAAGTGAGACCCCCATCTCTACCAAAAATAGAAAATTAGCTGGGCATTGTAGCAGGCACCTGTAGTCCCAGCTACTTGGGAGGCTGAGGCAGAAGGATCACTTGAGCCAAGGGGTTTGTGGTTGCTGTGAGCTCTAATGACACCACTGTACTCTAGCTTGGATGACAGAGCAAGACTCTTTCTCGAAAACAAAAAGAATATAAACTTCTGAAATAGCAATATTAGCAGTTTCAAGACTGCACCCTGGCCTGGGTTCTTGAGATAGAAAGCAGTGGAGTCTGCAGAGGCTATGGAAGGGAAGTATAGGGTTGACCTTGGGATGCCTTGGAGCTCCCTGAGGAAGCTCTGACTACTTGGCTTTGTAAGATCCACCGAGCTGGGCAGGCAGTGAGCTGGCTCCTGAGGCCCCCAATCCAGGGTGTTCAGTGTTAGTAGCGCTTTAGGCCTAACAGCCTAGAGAGCTGTTATGAAACTCCTTTTCTTCCAAGAGTTTTTATGTCTATTCCTCTGCTCTGCGTGGGAGTCGGGATGTGCTGAACCACACAGCCCACCAGACCTGCCGCAAGGCCCTGAAGGTTTAGTGCTCACGAGTCAAATTAATGCTCAGAACATTTGCTGGGAAACCCAGGGCCAACTATTTCTTAAAGATCAGTGATGAGGAGGTTGAAAAACGGTTTTGTTGCAGGTTATATGGATCTACGGAATACCTATTATTGTGTGTGTTTCCAAAAGTTAGTATAATTGAGAGAATATGATAAATCTCCCTTATGGGTTCATTTATTTTCACATTAATTTGCAGGTAAATGAGGTTGGACAATGGACCCTGGACTTGGTGAGGATTTTTATTTTAGGGCACTTGCACTTTAAATTGAAATTAAAAAGCAATACAGTGAGGGCGTAGTGGCATGTGCTCATAGTCCTAGCTAATTGGGAGGCTGAGCTAGGAGGGAAGGTGCTAGATTCCAAGAGTTCAAGGCCAGCCTAGGCAGCATAAAGAGAACATGTCTCGTTTTAAAAATATGAAAAGTAATACATAGTAGTACAAGTGGTAGGTCAAGGACTAATGAGAGAGGAGACAGCTTGAAGCATTGTGACATTTTAGTCTTAGTAAGTCAGATAACTGCAAAATATGCAGGTAGAAAATACACAGCGACCTTAGCTACTGGCTGGAGACAAGATCTGGATATTACACATAATGGGAATTACAGATGAATGATGGGAGGGGAAAGGAGCCAGGTGTACAGGGTTAGGGTAACACCCATGCACAAGGGATGGCTAAAGGTAGGAGTCCGCAGAGACCAACAGAAGGAGTCACCAGCAGAGTGAGGAGGGGCAGAGAGAAGGCACCACCCCTGGAGCCGAGGTTGAGCCTTTCCAGGGCTGCACGGCCATCAGCTCCATGTACCCTGGTACACACGGAACAATCACCTAGGCAGCTTGTAAAAAATATACCCTTGAATGGGCGGTGCCTGTCACTCAAAAGAGTAGGGCACCGGCCCCATATACCAGAGGTGGCAGGTTCAAACCTGGCCCCCGCCGAAAACTACAAAAATATATATATATTATATATAATATAATATATATACTATATATAATATAATATATAATATATATATACACACACATACTCCTGTGACTGAGCCTCATCCCAAAGCAATTAAATCCAAATTTCTGCAAGTGGAGATTTTCAGGGTTTTTTTATATGTATACATTAATATGTATGTGTGTATGTATATATATATACACACATATATACACATTATGAGGGTTAAAAAATATATATTAATAATATATTTCATATATATTATAATACATATTAGTATACATTATATAATAATGTTTTATATATTCTTCATTATTCTGAAGTCCATGCAGTCTTGAGAACTACTGATCAAGGTTCAGTGCCTGTGGCTCAATGGGCTAAGGTGCCAGCCACGTACATCTGAGCTGGCGGATTCGAATCCAGCCTGGACCCGCCAAACAACAATGGTGGCTGCAACCAAAAAAATGGCCAGGTGCTGTGGCGGGCGCCTGTAGTCCCAGCTACTTGAGAGGCAGAGGCAGGAGATTCGCTTGAGCCCAGGAATTGGAGGTTGCTGTGAGCTGTGATGCCACAGCACTCTATCCAGGGTGACAGCTTGAGGCTCTGTCTGAAAAAAAAACAAAAAGAGAGAACTACTGATCAAGAAGAAAGGGAAGAGAGATTCTAACAAATGTGTCAAGAAGTAGGTGCTCATTTTCAGTAGCTTTGTGAAGCCAAGAGATGGCCAGACTATGGAAGGTTAGAAAAGGAATAGATGAAAACCGTGGCGCCTACCAGGAACTTGGCAGGAAAAGGAAGGTGAGAGATGGAACAGCAAGAGGAATAATAACAGTAGGGTCAAGTAAAGTGTTTTGTTTTGTTTTGAGAGATAATAATGTACCCTACAAGGTACCAAAAAGAGAAAGAGGGAGAGAGGTGGGGAAAGGGAGGGGGAAAGGGAAAGAGGGTAATTGTAGAACGTGAGCTGAAATGTGACCTAGAATTCACATTCTAGGAAGGGAGGAGAGAGGGATCAGCTCCCCCTTGATGAAGAGCAGAGAGGGGTCTCTGGTGTGTGTGAGGGGCGGTGAAGCGACCCTCGCCGAGCCCACCTTCCCCAGAGGGGTCTCTTCCGTGGTGTAGGAGACAAGGCTCTCCACTGAGACTTTCTAGAAGGATTTATGCAGATGGAAAAGCAGGTGGAACAGTTCCTGTGGGGTCTGGGTTGGGAAGCTGAGAAGAGACGTTTGAAGTGACGGCTGTCAGCACCAGTGCTTCCCACACTGACCATGTTCAAATGAGCCAGCTTTGCAAAGATTTGTCTTCTCTCTGTCTCGGTGATCTACGACCCAGGCAGGGGGATGGGTAGAATGAATGGATGATGGGATGGTCTAGGCTGGGAATGGGCTTGGGGGGAGAATGTTGGGTCAGTGCAGGGGGCTGTCAACAGGTGGGGCTTCCAAATCACCATAAATTGTGAGCCTTGCAATGGAAAGGGAAGGCCAGGATAGACAAACAGGGATAAACAGGCCCAGTGGAAATAGAGGAGTTAAATAACTTGGTGGGTGTGGCCAGATTAGAGACATGGGCTCCAGTGAAGGGTCGTAGAGAGATAAAAAGAGGATGTCAAAGGAAGGCCAAGGCTGGCACTGACCAGGCAGAGGACAGCTCCCTGCCTCTCCTGGGGACAGGAGGAGGTAAGCAGTGTGCTTGGAGAAAGTCAAGTTTCAATTAAGTCCAAGAAAAGAAGGAAACGTTGAAAAATTGGCATGGGATACAAAGTAGCGTAGTGGTCCTGGAGCCCAGCACAACAGAAAAGAGGTTGTAGATGGGAATTACCTTTCCCCTTTTAATGGAGGAGGTGGGGCACAGGAGTTAGCAGTAGACATGGTTTCTTTGTCCTTCATGACCAGCAAATCAAAGAATATGCGTAAAATTTAGAAAAAGCTTAACTAACATGAATACTTTAAATTCCCTGTGTTATCTGGAAACCCAGCTGTTTGCTGACCATTGAAAGAAGACAGTTATGGATCTAGTAGTAAGTTATTTAAAAGGGAAACTCTGAAGTACATGTTTGTTGAAAGATGTTTCTTGACTTGAATTCTCCATTATACTTTTGGCCTTTGCATAAAGAAGGAAATAACATTATGTACAAATGTTGTTAGTTACTCGGTAATCTGGCATTTTTGATGACATTAAGCAACAAATATGAACTTGAGATTCAACACCATGACGGTTTCTAAGATTCCAAAACATACGAAACCTGCATTTCAAAATGACTTTCTTCAAAGACTGATTGTGGCGAAACTCATTATTAGAGCCTTCTGTACTTTAAAAGCTTTAAATGAAACACTGCAATTTACAGAATTCATTACTGCGCACAACTAATTAGAACTTTAAAGGAAATCGCAGTAGGGAATTAGACATTTTAAAGAGCATTTCCTTGAGCTCCAGCGTTCTTCAGGATAAAGGTTGCTCTGGATTTTACGTACATGTACAGACACACACTCTTAAGAGGACAGAATGTTTGACCAGTCGTAGTTGGAAATCATTCTTGTTCTCTAGTTAGACAAAAGGAAACAAGAGCAAGACACAGCAGAAATGAAGATTAGATGTCCAGAGTGTACTCGGCAAGCCAAACAAAAGAACAAAAATGCAGACATATCTAATTAGTTTTCAAAGCCAGCTTTACCCTAGGAAAAAAACATTCTCATCTAAGAAAACAGCAGTGCGGTCTGCGAGTCCCAGGTGTATGGGTGATTACAGCAGAGAGCAGAGAGAGCCACTGTTGTTCAGCTCAGCTGCCTCTGTGCCACACAAATGTGCTTACAGAAAGAATATAAAATCAGCCATGGATAGCTCCCTCCCTTTCCCCAAATTGATTAATTTCTCGACGTGCTGGCAGATTTTTCCATGGGTGAGGATCGGGTTTGAGAGATGAATGTGTAAACCAACAGCAGGTGGGAAGTTGAATTTGTCTGGTCCAGCTGCTATTCCCTGCACTTCCCATTCTTTTTGGTTATCTCAGACCAGCATCTGTCAAGGAGCAGGACTCCTGAGTTTCTGTCATCTCAGACCTGCGGAGTGTCGCCTGTGTTCCTCCCAACAGCTCAGCGCCCTGGAATAGCAAAACAGCAAGAGTGATGGTCCCGCACTATCAGCAAGGGTGGACAGAGGGTTGAGCAGTTAGGTTTTGTATTGCATCTTTAGATTTCTCTTGGTACACATGCCTTCCACTTCACCTAGAATTTGGATACTGCATTTTCTGGGCTCTTTACAAATACCTCCTTGCTTGGCTTAATTGTATATGGTCTTATATTTGAATGTGCTTTTCTTTGTATTTTAATCTTGGTGATGGTACTGTATCCATTGATTGATAAAAAATGACCTGCTTTCTGGCCCCTTAGATTAAGTTTTGAGGGAACAATGTATTTTCCAAACACTCAGGAAATCTCTATGGAACTTAATCATCCAATCAGCACACATTTTTAGCATTTTCTAGTATCATAGAGTTTTAGTGCTGGGCATAACTTTAGGGATTATCATCTGTAATGATGGAATATTCAGATCTTTCTGCCCTACCCATCACAGATGGCACCCAGCCCCTGCTTGTCATATGCTGACATGTTGACTGTGATATCCAGGCAAAGGGCAGGTGCCTCTCTTTGACAGCACTCTGCTACCTGGGGCATTGTCCTAGTGACACTTAGCCTACCTGGATAGTTGTAAGGGTTGCTGTTTTCCCAAGGCTTTCTTTTCAGACTGCCATCTTAGAGGCTAGCTTGAACAGATCTTATCTTCTAAATAAAATCACATTCACTCATGTCATTTAAGAATGTTCTACAGAAAAGATTGACTAATTATTACTGACAGACAGGAAATCAGATCTTTGTTTGATATGTATCAGAAAAGAGATGAGTGAAAATGTTTTAAGCTACAGCACAAGAAATTGTATTTCATGGTACTTCAGGATATTGCACTGAAACTGTTTAACTCACACATATATATATAGTTTTTTGAGACAGAGTCTCACTTTGTCATCCTTGGTAGAGTGCGGTGGTGTCACAGCTCACAGCAACCTCAAACTCTTGGGCTTAAGCAATTCTCTTCTCTCAGCCTCCCAAGTAGCTGGGAATACAGGTGCCCACCACAATGCCTGGCTATTTTTTGATTGCAGTTGCCATTGTTGTTTAGCAGTCTAAGGCTGGGCTTGAGCCCTCTTTAACCCTTAGCCAAAATTATTTGATATATTTCATTTGTTTTTATAGTCATTTATAATCTTTTAGGTAGAGCACAGCAAAACAAAATGTAATTAGTTCCAAATTCCTTGCAGAATTGATCTCAAGAAATCTTTCCATATGTTTTCAGTCACAAAGAGGTTGTCAGAAAGGGAAAAAAATAATTAAAAAGAAAATCCCAAATTATTTGGAAAAAAAGTCTAAGTTGATGAATACAGAATCTTATGAAGGAACCTCAAAGTTCTTTTCTAGTGAATGTTTTAATTTGTCGAGGAAAGGGTTGTATGAAAATATAAAACTGTAACATATCAGAGTTGGAAACTCCTTGGAGATCAAACCCACACGGCCTCTTCATGAATATCCCAAGTGATAAGCAGTTCATCGCCATGATTACAAACATATATTAGCACAAAATTAGATGCCAGACAATGTCCCTAGTGTTGGGGACTTTGAACAATATTGAACAGGAAAAAGAAGAGAAACAGCTCCTACTGTCATTGAGGTACATTTGCGTGGACTTCCTGCCATGTACAGCAAGCTGGAGGGTTTAAATTCTACTCCTCACATCATTCAGACCTTGCCTGGTGTGTCTTCAGAGACTGAAACCTCAGAGTTTTTTAGTCCAGCCCCTCTGGGTGAAGTAAACCTCTCTCTAGAAGCCTGTCTTTGCACACCTTCCTTGGATGGGCTCCAGGAGGTCAGTGTTTTCTGGTAAAATTGAACAAAGCCTTCCCCTCACCCAAAAACACGTTGTGAAACCAGCACCTCCCTAGTTTTAGATACTAGAGTCCCCCGAGGGAGGCAGCCTGAGATTTTGTTAACTGCCATGCACTGTTGTTGGCATAAAGCTCATGGTCACCTGCAGACATTAGGCCTTTGATAACGTGAGTCACTCTGGAGCCTCATCTCCCACATCCTGAACTTGTATATTGGATCCTTTGACCCTGAACTCTTTTTTTTGCATTAATCCCATGTATGTTTCATTATGGTGAAAATTGGTGCACATTCCAGCTTACTGTGAACTGAGTCTTGATTATTTTCTCTAAACATTTTTGATCGATTGCTTCATCCGTAAGCAACTTTTGAGTTTTCTCTTTCATATGTGGGCATTTATTATTTTATAAAATGATATACATGTGTCAATAGCTAATAGCTCAAGCTATAATATACATGTAAGGCAAGGTTGAAATAGTGCACTGATGTCTACTGCACATCATCTAGATCCCCATGTTTTATTGAATTCTGGTCAGATCTCATCAGCTTATCGTTGTTTTTACTCATAGGGTTGGCACAGTGTTCGTGCTGGGAAAAGTAGAACTGTCTGTTCTGCAATTTTCTTGTTGTTTAGTTGTGCTTTTGTTATTAGTATTATCTCCAATCTATTATTTCTTCGTGAGACTCTTTTTTTATAAGCCAGCTGTTCATTTTGGGAAGATTAGCTTCATTAAAACTAGAAAGTGTAATCCGTAAATCTCCTTATCAGAGCTCCGCTAAAGGGCTGTATGTGTAATACGTTCAGTCCTCCGTTGTTGTGGAAACCTGCTGTGCCCTCAGACTTCTCTCCCTCCCCCACGTGACATGTCATGCACTCAATTATACACCAGGTGACAATGTCACTGTCAGTTAGTGCATTTCAAATATTAGCGAAGCCTCTTTTTCTTGTTTAAAAATAGACAGCAGTTGTTCTAACATTGTCTTTCCATTGCTTGATGAACCATCTCGCACACCTCTTGGGCTTGTGCTCACCCTGCTTTAGGGATCATCTGTCTGGTAGATCAGTTGTCTGTAACTTTTTTGCCATCTGTATTTGGATAATTCACTTTGGGATGTTCATCCCAGTCATATGGAAAAGTAGGAACTGAAAAACAAGTAAGCTGAATTCTCGGAGCACTTGAGACCTCTCTCTAGGCTGACACTGTTTCATACATCAATCCACTGGCGGTACAGTTTTAAAACCAGTTATGAATAAACTTCATTATGTTGACAGCCTGGCCCTAAGTTTTCCTTCTGGGCCGGGATTATCACAGGACACTTACCTGTACATGGACTCCAGATACCCACTGGTATCGATGGCCACCACTTTTGTGGCCATTACTCAGTGACAGGGTCGGTCCTAGCTTCTTTACAGATGTTATTTCATTTGTTTTTCATGAGAAACCTAGAAGCTGGACATTTTATTCCTTTGTTACAGATTGGGAAACTGAGGCACAGAGGAGTAAAGTTGGGGACAGCTCTAAGCAGCAAATGAGCATGCTTTTGACAAAGTATATGTCCTCAGGACGATGCACGTGGTGTGTCCCCCACATAGTTCCCCAGAGTGTACAACGGGATGGCTTTGAAGGGCGCAGAAGTATGAGTTTTAAACTACTGTGTTCTTGAGGATGTGACACTTTCCACTCTTTTGAATACTGGGACATTTACACTTCTGTAGAATCCTGGCACCTCCCTCTTCTCTTTGCCACACTGCCTGCGGGACGGTTACCAGCGTGTTCTCAGTTACAGATGTGCACTTCTTGAGTGACCCATTTGGGAGTTGCCAGGGCCCAGACACAGGAGCGCGTGGGAAGGATCTGGGTGCCTCTTACAGTACCGTCTCCCATCTGTGGCTGAAGTCCCCATTCACTGTGTTGCCTTTGCTGGTGGGAGACCCATTAACAGGGAACAAAGTTGTTTCCTCTGTCATCTGTTGCTGTCTCATCACCTGCCCCAGACAGTGGCTTTCTGTTCCCTAAGGGGGTTGCCGGGAGAAGTGTTGTGTATAAACTAAGCAGTTTAGAGTTATTTTCCTGAAATGGTCTTTTAATTATTTTCAATTTTTTTACTGTACGTTTTCAAATAAATCAGATTAATTGAAAGAATGGCACAATGGATATCTATTTACCAACCATGCAGGTTCAAGTTAATGTTTTACCATATTTGCTTCCTCTGCACATTTCTTTCTGAACTAGTCGGCGTTGGAGGTATCATGACACTTAACTTACAAATATTTCAGTGCTGCATCTCCTAAAAATAAGAATGGCATCCCTGAGTTGGTGTGCTGGCTTACACCTGTAATCCTAGCACTCTGGGAGGCCGAGGTGGGTTGATTGCTTGAGCTTAGGAGTTCAAGACCAGACTGAACAAGAGTGAAACTCCATCTCCACTAAAAATAGAAAAACTAGCTGAGAATTATGGCAGGTGCCTATAGTCCCAGCTATTTGAGAGGCTGAGGCAAGAGGATATCTTGAGCCCAAGAGATTGAGGTTGCTGTGAGCTATGGACATCATGGCACTCTACCCAGCACCCTGGGTAGTGAGTGAGACTCTGTCTCCAAAAAAAAAAAAAGTAAGAATGTTATCCCTAATATAAAGTCATTCTCCTAAATTACTATGAGGACATTTATATACATAAGAAAATTTATACTGATTGTCTAGTATTGTATAGTACCCAGTACAGTTATCCCTCCAAGACATATATTATCCCTCAAACTAGGAATCAATTAAATTTCGTACATTACATTTGGCTTTTATGCCTCAAATAATTTTAGAATTTAGGCTTTTTATTGGGCAGGAGGCGAAAATAAAAAAATCTAGATTATATTTTTAAAAAAACTGAAATCCCATCTCACATGAATGATGACTTTTCAGATTAAACAGACTATTGATCTGGATTGTTCCGGTGGTTTTCCACTTGGTAGTAAATGGCACCGGATATGTTAAAGTTATAAAATATAGAAATCTCTAAAGTGTGCACATGAACCACATCTTAACAGAGGCAGTCCGTCATCTATAAATGTACATGGGACACTCAGAGCGTTGATGCTGTCGTATGTGTGAAACCAGCTCATAAGCAAACATTGCATCAAGGGTTTTGGCCCAGCAGTGATAATGGATTCTAATAGATTGAAATTAAATATGATTTAAGTGACAGGGAAATGGTGCCAGCTAAGTAAATAATTGATTAATCATCCCCTGGTTAAACCTGGCATGTTCAATTGCAAGGCTGGGGTTGGCCACTTGGTAGGAGCTCCTGTCCACATTTCAGTCCTCGTAAGAACTGTATTCAAGAAGAAAGAAAAATCAGAAAATGTTCAGAGAAAGGGCTATCCCTTGCTGCGTCTTATTTGCAGTGTGGGATCGTGGTTATTAGTTGTGCTGTAGAAGTAATGGGAAGAAAATGAGTGTCGAGGAGAGAGCTGTTACAGAAAACACAAACGAGCAGGGATCCATGGTTTCGTGAAAATCAACACATTTGGAAGGCAACTGACACCATGTCTTTCCTTCTCTTTTCTTTTTTGTTCTTTCCTGATATGATGGGATGAGTTGGGTGAATATGACTTTCAACAGTCAGCTCAGCATAGCAAACTGGTCACCACCTGTGCTGGTCACTGTGGCTGCCACTGACCCCTGCTTGATCTCGGGCCTGCCAATTATCTGAGTCTGTGGTTCTCCATCTGTAAATAAAAGACATGGACGAGATCTTCGAGATGCTTCCAGCTCCACATCTAAGATTCTAACAGCTATCGCCCTCTGTGAAGCAGCACCATCCTGCTTCCTTTGTATAGTTATAACTGGTCTTTGTCATGATGACCGTGTGTCACTGCATTCCTCCGCATGTTTCCCGAATTGTCAGAGAAAAATTAAAGTTTTCACTTAGTTTACATGAAGGATGGATGATTTTGTTCTACTTACTAAAGACTAGTGATCTTCCCCTAATACTTCATTAACCAGAATGCATCATGAATTAGAGTAGTTCTTTCTGTCACCAGGTAGAATAAGAGAAATTTTACTGGAATTAGAAAAAGATGTACATATCTTAAAAATAGAGTAACCACTAATACATCATGTTGGTGCTTCAAAGTCCTTAATCCACAGTAATTCAGCAACCTAAGAGAAAAAGGAGTGACCTCACTCATTGCCCAAGGTAATATTTGGTTGAATTTTAATTGTGAAGATCAGTTCTGCATTTGTATTTTCCAGGTCAGCACAAGAGGTCTTGTATAGCCTTTAACAAACTTCTTACGTTTTTAAAGCTATGTTTTCTCCTCCATAAAATGGGAATAATACAGTACCCGTGTCAAAGAGAAATGAAGCTGAAAGGAATCACAAATCACACATGTGAAATGCCTCAGGTGTAACAGACGCTGACAAATGTTAACAATCATGGAGATTTTAGTATGCCCGAGTCCTTGGCAATTTCCTCCGGAGTGGAGGATCTTCCAGCCTATCTCCACGATCAAGAATCAAGACATGTTACATTATGTCAATCATCTCAATTGGCTCACAACATTGGATTGACCTTGCAGAAGTTCACTGTCTAACTTACAACCTAAAAAATGTAAATACCTCCTCCTAGTTTAACATTGAAGATATGAATCCTCTAATTTAAGCTACATGAATATTCTGTCTAGAAATGACTGACACTCATTCATTAACTCTTCCCATTTCACTGTCCTTAGGAATACAAATAAGAGCAGCCTTATCTTCAAATGTAAACATATAATAACATGAACAAAGAATTCACAAAACAGACCTTTATTATACAATGTGGCAGTAATAACTATTCATTATTTTAATCTGGACTGGATGAAATCACATTTCCGCCAATATAAAAACAACAAGTGGCAAAAAAAAACATGATAAAATTCAGGAATCATGCCCAACACTGCCATTACAGTACCCAACCACTACATTACACTAAATGGTTTAATATTTGTTTTTGTAACAATTGCAAGAGAAAGAAAAATCAGAATCTTTAACTCCAATTTTCATCTTAGAAGACTGAAAATATCCTCAACTATGTTAATGAAAACAACTCTGCCATTGATAATAGCAGCACAAAGATTATTACTATCCTCTCTTGTGGGTTACCCCCCCCTTTTAGAGACTTATCTATCCATTGCCTTCTTCCTTGCTATCCAATTAGGAAAGGGTTGGTGTTTTAACATTTTCCCAGTCTATGTAAAGAAACGTTTCTATTTTTGCTTCATGTGTATGTTAACTGAGGTTACAAAGGCATTACTGTGTGGTTGGGCACACAGGGTCCCCTTCACCTCGTGCCCGTCTTCTACCCCATTAGAAAGAGGGCATGAAGTGGTAAGAGTTTGTGATAATTCAGGCACATCTGAATGCAAACAACCCTCTCCAGAGGCAGTTTCTCCTGGCACCAGCTTCAGGATTTGCCTGGACACCAACGCTGGCATAGACATTGACTGTGGTGACGCTCCTTTTGGGGTTGGAAAATGTCAGAGTCTTTGATTTTAATCAAAATTGCTCATAATCTGGCTTAACAATACCATAAAGGCCTTGGTTTTCTCTACCCCAGGTGAATGAAAATATTAGCTCTGAAAAATAAGTTATTAGTTTTATAGCCCTATCTACTTCACTGCCTCTATCAAGAATATGAGAAGAGATATTAAATCTCAATTTTTAATAAAATTATTGACATCATTGGGGAGCTTTATATCACTTGACATTTGCTTCCAGTGTTGGGGGTAGAAGGAGAAAGTAAATTTATTTAGTGTTTATTTCCTAGGTTGGCATACAAGTTACTTTAAACATGAAGTATGTGCTCTGCCTTTGAATACATTGAGCAGAAATGGGTAGTTGGTTCTGAAAGTGAATATGAATTTTAGAATGAAATGGGTAATGTGGTAATGATGAGAATGTAATCCGATTGTTAAATGAACCTGTTTTATTATATTCAGCCTCGTGTTCCTGGTGCCACTTAGGCACCCTTCACAATTCATATAAGATGATGTTTAGACCCAGAAAACACCGCTCATGGGTGCAAATACACATCACTTCGTGAAAGTTAACTTCTCTTCAACAATGTGCCCTCTCTATCACTTTTTCTGTAAGAGTTAAAAAAAAAAAAAACTCTCAGAGAAACATCTTCAAATGTGGACTTCCATGCAGAGAATATCTGTTCATTGTCCAGTGCAATTTGCTTCTATTTGTTAATGATTTTGAGATACTGGGGACGGGCCGGTGAAATGTTTCCTGGGCACAAGTGGGTCTGGGACTGGAGAAGTCCCTCCCACTCTGGGAGACTCCCAAGTCACTCCCCACTGGGAGAAAGGGAAGCTGGAGGGTCCTCTGTTACTACCGTAGCAGATCAGCTTCATACCACTGGCTGGTTTAAACGTTGGTAGTCAGCGTGGAAAGGTTCCTACTACAATGGGATAAAAGATGGGTCTGTGTCATTAGAAAACAGGTGCTTAGTAAAATGTCAGCTCTTCAGCACATTTGTCAATAGCCTCTAAAGAGAACTGCTCAGGAACCATGTGCCTCTTTCTGAAAACATGAGAATTATCTCAATTGTCAAGTTCCCCCAATTAGGCTATTAGCTTGCTACCAAATTCTCTTGAAAAAATACTGGTTTCTGCAACGATCACTTGCATTTTCAGGAAAAAGTCTACAAAACACACACAAAAGCCAGCACTGAGCCAGTTTATCTTCTCTGCTTCTATACCACATGCAACAGACTGTCTGAATTCTTCTTTTTTCTCTCCTTGCTAAAAATGATGCCAGCTCACTTGCCCCAGCAGTGTTCTTAATGTAGATGTTGAAATGCGTGATAGATTTTAAAATGAATTTTTAATTACTTTCTGCTATTCTGAGCTCTTTGCAATCAGCAGCCATCTTACTTGAGGATAAAACAAAACAAAACCGGCTAGCTCAGGGGAGGAGCAAAGGCCTTTGCGGGAGTGGGGGGACAGAAGCTCATTGTCAGTGGCAGCTGCTGGACGATTTCCCCAAACACAGACTCAACTGCCAGCGGGTTCAGAGGCTTTGAGTTTTCACTGATGGTTCTTCTTCTGTAATGAGGTCACCTCTCAGCACAGTAGGTGGGACAACTCTGCTAATGGGAGATTCAGAAATGCAGAGTGCAATTACTTTCTTTGTTTGCAGATTTCTCCCATAGTTTCTGGGCAGCCCCAGGAGCTAGTAATGGGAGTATCTCCTCCACAGATACGCACCCTTTACTGAGTGTCATGGAAGTGCCAGATGCCAGGTGGTGCTGTCTTTTTTCAGGAACAGAGACAGGAGCACATGAAAGATGACACTGCCAGCATTCACATAGTGCATTTCTATTAATGCATTTTAAGATTTGAAGACAATTTAAGGCCATGTCACTTACGGTTTCATGGAGTCAGGGCAAGTCACGTCATCCAAATTATGCCAATGGAAAACCTGTGCTTTAAGGGTTTATATGACCTGTCTGTGGCCACCTCTGTGGGCTCCATATTCTGCAAAATGGGAATAATGCCATCATACCTGGGCCAGCTATTAGAAATTTATAAAATGCTGTGTGTAGAAATTCTTTGAAAATAGATGACGAATGCCTTACAAATATAATGCCTCACAGTGATTAACCCTAAAATACATATTTCTGTAAGGACCAAGCAGAGAATAGAAGCAAACAAACGCCTCCCAGTCCCTCCCTTTACTCTTCTTGATGGAATCTGAGAGGAGAAGCCTGAGGGAGGGACCACAGAGCCCTAGCGGGCTGGGCCGCATGGTTCAGGACGCAGGCGTGGCTCCCACAGCCCCCTCCATCCTTGCTGTTTCCGCAAGCCCAGGATTAGGATGCTTATGTTGCCATGACAACGGGCGGCCTCTCTGCTCCCAGCCAGCCTGATCAATCGCCTGGGCTAGCACTAGCCTGGTTATTTGCTGTGTGGGTTTTTTTTCTTTCTTTTCTTTCTTTCTTTCTTTTTTTTTTGTAATTAACCAGCTCAGACTCCATGTCTCATTTGGATTTTTGTGTCATGTTAATTCCTGAATATTTCTTGGATCTGATGTAAACCAGTAATTCTCTTAGTGAGACAGAATGAAGGCTAGAACACCAAACAAGATTCTGCTTGAATTTCAGCCCAAAAGTTGAGGAAGCAGGCATTCATCCAAGTGAAAACATTTGCTGCAGTTTGGTTAGGATTTGAAGGCTCTGACCATCTCCGCATGTTAGATTTAACTGGTGCATATCTGTCTGAATGGGTATTTTTATTGGACACCAACATAGGTATTTTCAGATACATCCAGTCCTTTTAGCAGCTTGAGTGGAGGACATTACTGTCCCCTTTGTTCAAGGTGAAGATTCTTCAGTCTCGGAAAAGCTGTTGTGCCCCAGGGCTGCTCCACTCCGTCCAGCTTCTGCCCTGCCCTGTCAACAGGGCTCTTCACTTTCCTCACAGGGGTCAGTGGTCAGCAAGGTAAAGCAGAAGCTAGGAGTGACTGTATCACTCTTAGGCTGAGGGCTCCAGCATCCCAGCTGCTCTCTAAAAGAATTATTCAATAGCCAAAGTTGAATATCACTTTCTGGTCTTTAAGGCCAGAACAACTTGAGAGGGCCAGAGTCCCTTGTCAGGGACTCGACAAGGGAATGAATGATTGCCTATGTTTGCTCCTGATCGAGAATCCTAAAAGTCACCTGACTTCTTTACATGGGAGCCAAGACCTCCACTGGACCCTGGATGGGCCTGCCAGCCTAGGGCTTTTGTTTATGGGAAGGGTGCACATCCCCACCGCAGAGTTTGCCTAAATCTGGTCCTTTCTGACTTACTGGGGCAGATGCCTTAGGGCTGATCAGAACAATGACGCCATGAGCAATAGGTTCAGAAGGAGTTCATCGGTGTGTCCAGTGCAAACTGGATATTAAGGAGGAGATTGGACTCAAAGAAACCACCCGGGAGACCATTATAATAATCTGGTCGAGGACGAGGCAGTGGGAATGGAAGAGAAGGAATAAATGGAAGCGGTAAAATGGTGGAAGGATCTCGAAGGCTCGTAGCCGAATTGGGAGGTGGATGTAAAACCTGCAAAGCTTGGAACTGGCTGGCAGTCGCCAGCTTCACAATCTCTACTTCCCTGTCTGTCGCTAAATAAAAGTGCTTTTCTTCAATTATGAACAACTAGGAAAAACTTATTTTTTTACATTCACTTTTAGTGTTTCATTTAATTACTCATACTTTTACCATATTGCTTTCTGCTACTTTTATTGCAGATGGATTAGCTGAATTTTGTTTCTGAGCCAGAGAACAAACTGAATTACTATTTTTAATGCAGTTTCTATGGAAAATGAATTATACATTTCAAACAAGCTTGCAAATATAATCTTGGAATACAGAATTGTG
Organism: Perodicticus potto; assembly: GCA_963574655.1. Classification (NCBI taxonomy): domain Eukaryota; kingdom Metazoa; phylum Chordata; class Mammalia; order Primates; family Lorisidae; genus Perodicticus; species Perodicticus potto. Next base: position 3,357 of record CAUYRH010106019.1, on the reverse strand, counting down.
GACTTCTTTTATTGCATGTTATCTGAAAAGGAGATATTCCTATAGGAGATGTCGGATTGACTCTAAGAAAAAAGGTAAAGCTGGGAAGCATAGACTTGGGAGTCTTTTGCATCAAAGTCAGCGTTTAAAAGGATGGAAATGATTGAACAGTGGCAGTAGGAAAAATTGAGGCAGCAGCATGCACCATTTTTCCTATTGGTTCCGTACTGGAATAAAAGGAACACAAGGTCTGCTTCATTTAAAAGAAAAGATATATCAAGTTTGCCATGGTGAGAATTAATTGCAGAAAGATAAAGGTAAATTACTATTTTAGAAAAGGCCAGTTTTAATGGCTATATCTTTGAATTGTGAAGAATATGAATTAGGGTATCAAACAGTGAAATAATTAAGTAAAATCTCCTAATAAAGGATACAGAGACCTCAATGGTTCTGTCTGCCTGTGTGCGAAATCTCCGCTCCTGTTACATTATACTCTTATAATGTATACCCATACATATAAACATTATAATGGAAGTGGTCTTTGGGGAAAAAATGGATTGAGTTATACATCCTCCTTTAAGTCGGTTTAAAATCAGTCCGTTTTGCTGTGGCATAGGAATGGTTGCAGGCCTGGACCTGTCTACATGGAACTGAATGAGTCACTTGGGAATTCAAGTGTATGCCTCTCTGAGCGATGACATCAGCCTGCTCCCTTGGGATTTCCTGTTCGCAGTATCATTTTATGATCCAAGTTTCTATATTTGATTCCATTAAGTGTCTTTCGTATACACCAGCACCATTATAGGCACTGCAAGGAAGAAGCAGGGTATGACCACTTCCCTGCCATTAAGGAACTGGTAACTCAGTTGGGAAGGCAAGGTGAACATACGTAGTCAGTTAGAGCACATAGAAGATAGAGAATGTTCTCTGCCCAAATTGTTGGGCAGTTTTTACTGCAGGGACACTTAGAAAGAGACAGAAAGAGAGAGCAATCTCTGTGACCCGAAACAGTGTAGGGTAGACTGTGAAGACGAGGGTTATGAGAGGAGTTTGATTGGATTGAAGATAGAATGTCATCAGACTGGAGATGGGGAAAATGCCGTGGGTGGGGTGGGAGGGGAGCGCAGAGCCTTCTCCTGAGTGCCCACATAGGCGTGACAGAAGAGAAAGCCTAGACTGGCGAGCTGTGGTCAGGGTTTGGATTTTGTAAAATGCTGTGCATGAAAATGCCTTGAAAATGGATGAAGCCTCTACAAATATAATGCCCAGATGCCTAAAATGCTGTTTAGTGGATCTGGCCTTGATCTGATAAGTAAGAGGAGCAGAACAGAATATGACCAGCGAGACAATGTGGTATTGAGCACAAAATTGCTGAAGTGAGAGCAAAGCCAAGTCGTGGTGCTAGAGTCCTGCAGTGGGACACCGTGGGCCCTGCTGATGTTCTGAGATGACAAGCTTAAGAGTAATGTTTCTGGCATGCCTCTGGCTCTTAAATCAAAGACCCAAATCCTAAATGGACAAGGGAAATGGCTTTAATCTGAAAATGCCAGCTGCCACCAAATTGAAAGAAATAATAGAGTCTAGGTAGGAAAAGTCTTACAGAAGAGAGACGGACGCTGTGGGACCCTTGTCAGTTTGCAAAAGCCACAGCCTAGTCAGGCAGCACATGCCAGAGCTCAAGAGAGAAAACACGGCCAAATTGAATTTACCATGTTTGTGATTCTGAAATCATTCGCTGTAAGGGAACGTGCACTTACTGCTGGGGTGGCCGGAAGGGACCAGTCAATCAGGTATGGTCTGAAGACATCTCTCGTTCGACAAATTCAATACATTTTTCACTTTTAAGGTAGGTTGGCCTTGTGTACAGAAACCATAGGATTACCTGATTGGGGCACGTATTCTGGGAGCCCACAGATTGAATAAAGTTGAAATGGTAGAGAAAAGGCACCTGCCCCTGTTAGTCTCATCCTAGGCTTCCACTTCTGCCGTCGGCTTGCGTGGAAAGCTCTTCATGCAGGGCAGGGCAGGGTTTTACTAGAAGGTCCAGGCCCACACCAGAAGCTCCCAGCTTTGTCATTCTTCACTAGTCACAGTGATTTGTATCTGTTCTTGTCCCCAGAGTGCAACAAGTGCTCAATCCCATCGGCTCACGAGGGGTTCAACCCCATCGGTCCACGAGGCTCAGCAACTGACTGGGAGGGATGGGAAGTGGATATTGGAGTTGTTCCCAGAACAGGAGGATCCTCAGGCAGAGCTGCAGACTCAGAGTGGGAAGAGAGGGGGCCGGAAGGAGTGCCCAGGGCACTGGATTGCCTGTAATTGCATAAAATACCTCTGCAGCACCCAGCCTTCGCGTAGTGGGTACGCCACAGAACTGGGTTATCGAAGTGTAGATTTGGAGCAGATCCCAGAGAAAAATTAAAAAATGGTTGAAAGCAGCCAAAAGTTTAAGAATCTTTTTTAAATGAGCCGTAGAAAGGCATCTTACATGTGAGCCCAGGGTGCAGCAACGTTAACTATCTAAACTTCAGGATCAGAGCTTAGGGCTTATTCCTCCGACGTTTGCAAACAAAACTGAGTGTCAGTGTCGCAGAAGGTTTGCTGTGGACTGATGGAACTTCCAACATACAGTGTCTCTGCATTTCTGCTTGGGGCTTTATGGTTCCCATTTCTTTTTTTAACAAATGGCAACTACAACTGCCACCATCCCCTTGATAACTTCTCTGCTTCAAGCCAACATATGAAACAAGTCAGTGTAATGTGTTCTAAAAATATTCATGTAATGCTCAAAAGAAATGCCTACATCCAACATGTTCTCCTTCAGAGTGTGTTGCCTTGGCAGGCAAAAACTACCCTTCCAGTCTTTTGCTCTTTATGTACCAGCACCCTCCTTAGCCAGGTTGATTTGGGTTTTGTTCCCATTCTTTATGAAATTGACTCAGATACAGGGACAAAGAGCATTTATGATTTATTCATTCAATCAACAAAACTGTGTGGAACACTTATTACTATCTATTTTTAGGTGCTAAACATAAAAATCTATTTTTTTTTATTGTTGGGGATTCATTGAGGGTACAAGAAACCATGTTACACTGGTTGCATTTGTTGGGTAAAGTCCCTCTTACGATTGTGTTTTGCCCCCAAAAGGTGTGGCACACACCAAGGCCCCAAGACCCCACCCCCCTCGCTCCTTCCCTCTCTCTGCTCTTCCTGTCCCCACCTCTCCCTCATTCGTTCTCTGCTCTCCCCTTCCCTCACCCCCACCGTGTCAATAATTGTCATTAATTGTCCTCATATTAAACTTGAGTACATGGGATTCATGCTTCTCCATTCTTGAGATGCTTTACTAAGAATAATGTGTTCCACTTCCATCCAGGT
>CAUYRH010106010.1:0-16076 GCA_963574655.1 Perodicticus potto | reverse complement strand
AAGGAAGAGCAGAGAGAGGGAAGGAGCGAGGAGGGTGGGATCTTGGTGTGTGCCACACCTTTTCTGGGCAAAACATGATTGTAAGAGGAACTTTATTTAACAAATGCAATCAGTGTAACCTGGTTTCTTGTACCCTCAATGAATCCCCAACAATAAAAAAAAAATAATAAAGTTAATTATCTTTAATAAGATTTAAATAATAAGAAAAACGTTATATATACCTACATAGTTACCATTTTGGTACTCTTCATTCCTTTGGTTGATTCATATTTCCATCTGGTATTTTTCTTTGGTCCAGTGACTTCCTTTAATGTTTATTTTATCTCTGGCTACTTTTAAGACTTTTTTTTTTGCAGTTTTGGCTAAGGCCAGGTTTGAACCCACCACCTCCGGTATATGGGTCTGGTGTCCTACTCCTTTGAACCACAGGTGCCACCCAAGACTTTCTTTTTATCACTGTTTATAAGTGAATTGATTATAATATGTCTTTATATACTTTTCTTGACATTTCCAATGCATAGGGTTTGGTGAGCTTCTTGGATTTATAGGTTATAATTTTCGTTGTATTGGGAATTTTTTGTCTCTTATTTCTTTAAATTTGTTTTCTGCATCATCTCCTTTAGGACTCCAATTACACATATATTAGGCTACTTGAAGTTCTCCCACAGCTCAGTGATGCTCTGTTCATTTACTTCTCAGTCTTTTTTCTCTGTGTGTTTAATTTTGCATAGTTTATAGTGGTCTATTGTCAAGTCACTAATCTTTTATTTTTTATGTAATATGTTAATCCTATCTACCATATTTTCCATCTCAGACACTGTAGTTTTTATCTCTAAAAGTTTGATTTTTTTTGTTCTTTTACTTAACATGTTAAGTCTTTCCTCTAAGTTTCTTGAACATATGAAAACAGTAATAATAACTACTTCAATGTCTTTGCTGGTTCTGTGTCAGTTCTGAGTTGACATCAATAGATTAATTTTTATTTCCCTCATCATAAGTTGTATTTTTCTTCTTCTTTGTATGCTGGCAAGTTTTGTTTTATTTTGTTTTTTTGCAGTTTTTGGCCGGGGCCGGGTTTGTACCTGCTACCTTGCATATATGGGGCCTGTGCCCTACTCCTTTGAGCTATAGACACTGCCCTGCTGGCAAGTTTTAATTGGGCATCAAACATTGTGAATTTTATCTTGTTGATGCTGGATATTTTTGTATTCCTATAAAAATTCATAAACTTTGTTTTGAGACAGAACTAAAGCACTTATAAATAGTTTGAATCTTTTAAATCTTGCTTTTAATCTGTGTTAGGTGAGACCAAAAGAACATAACACTAATTTTGTTCCAGTACCTAGACACAATGCTTCTAAGTAGTCTACCTGATATCCCAAGAATTATGAGGTTTTCCATTCTAGCTGATGGGAACAAGAACCATTCCTTGCCTATCTGAGCTCCAGAAATTCCATCTAATTCTTTCAGGTGGTTGTTTCCTGGACATGAGTTCTTTCCTCACCTACATGCACTCATCAGTATCCAAGAGCATATTTTAAAGGGATCCTCTGAAAGTCACCAGGTCCCCCCCCCTCAATTTCCTCTTTAGCTCTCCTCCCTGTAAACTCTGCTTCCCTTCCCACATTCCCAGCAATATCTTCTCAACTCAGAGAGATCTCCCAGCTGTACCTGGGTCCTTCCTCCCTGAGAAACTAGAAACTCTCTCCAGGCAGTAATATGGGATAGTCATAGACCTACTTCATTTGTTTTCTCAGGGACCCTTGACCTTCATTGTCTGATGTCCAATGTCTTTTTAAAAACTACTATATCATATACTTTGTTTAGTGTTTCAGGTAAGAAAGTAAATTCCGTCCCCATTATTCCATTTTGGCCATTGTGGAAGTCTGGATGCACTTATTGACATTTTACCTTCCAAAGTGCCTTGTACAATATATTACATCACCACTCTACTTATAGATAATATGCAACACTGTGAATTGGTTTCATGTAAATATGTTCCCTTTTTATAATATTTCCCCCAATATTCAGACAAAAGCCTTTCTTGAAGGAGGACCTTTGTATTAAAATGAGATAGGAATATTTTTCCCAGGTTCTACAAATAACAAACGTAAAGTAGGTTGAAAATATGATACTTTGAGGATTATTTTTATCTCATATCTCTATTGTGCTCCCAAGGCTATATGAGGAAACTAGAGATGTCCTTGGTCTGTATTCTCAGTCTGAAAGATAAGCAATCCAGCATAGAGAAGGTAGAGGGCAACAATTTCAGATTCTGTGTTAAGGGAAAACTATCTCCGAGCAGAAGTAGAATTAATGTGGTTTGTAAACTAATCATGTGATCAACCAGAATCCACAGTTTCCTAAGCAATGTGACTAAACTCCTGTTTCAGACTTGAGCTCTGAAATAAATGTAAACTAGAACTATTAAAAAACAAAAAGCACCCTCCCTTCAGCCTCCCCCAGTAAAAATAAGGCCTTAAAGAAAAGCTAACCAGGCCTTTACAAGTTATAATAATGGAGCTTTATCTCAGCTTCGATGGAGCTTGAGGAGCAACCATCCGGAAGTCCCTGGCACAGGGCGCCTCCCTTTCTCATTGCAGGTAGGTCTGAGGTGCACACACGGAGAACTGAGGGGTGGAGGGACGCGAGAGCCTGACGAGGCTGTGGACAACAATGTGGAGAAACTAACGTGTCTGCGGCGAGTATTTTGCAGACCATGGCAACTTGGAAAAAGGATTTTTGTCCTTCTTAAAAATGGTAGTGACTTTACGACCTCTAAGAATTAATAGTTTTCTTAAGTAACGTGTGCACTTGGTGAGACTGAGAGAGAAACAGAGAGAAAAGAGAGAGAGATTTTGGCCCTCCAGCTTTCTGTTGGACTCTTGGAAAACAAAGACACTGTATCAATTTTGTCAGCAGAAAATAACTCAAACTGCCTTTAACAATAAGGAGAATCTATTGTCTCGTATAACAGTTGAAGGGAGTTCAGGCACAGCTTGATCTAGAACTCTCCAAGACTCTCCTCACTGTGTGTGTGCATGTGTGTATGTGTATGTGGTGTGTGTGTGTGCACATACGCACATGTGTATATGTGTGTATATGTGTGTGTGTGTTCCTGCTTCTGGGGCTAAATTGACACCATCCTCAGACAGGTTCTGGCCTCCTGGTTCCAAGATGGCTGCAGCAGGTCCAGAGCTTTATTCTTTCTCATACAGGTCCATGGTGGGAGGGGGAAATTGTGGGGATGAAAAGCCACTTCAGGAATCTCTCCCAGAAGCCCCCACAAATGTCTCCTCTTGTCTCATTGTTTAAGATTGGCTAGATTGAGCTCTGCCTTAGAAAGCCAGGTTATAAACATGCTCACTGGCTAAAGTTTACTTCTGGAAGTAGGGAAGGGAGACCCTTACCCCAGCCTCACGACTGAGTGCAGCCCTCACAGGAAGTCAGGGTAGTGCTGGTGGGAGATGGGGGTAGGGACAAGGGGCAACAAACAGTGTCCCTTAGAGAGGCATATTTGGTCAGAAGACTGGTCCTGGGCTGCCAGTGCCCACCTGGCTGGATGGTCCCAGAAGTTATTCTAGCCTGAAAATTTTAGTTGGAAAAGTGGGAAAAATTCAGGGCCAAGAGTTCCATGAGGACTGGATGCAGTTGTCTGCAAAGTTGGAAGGAGATCATCAAAGTGCTTCAAAAAGAGAAAGGAATCCTTCCGAGAGATAAAGGGAGGTCAGGAAGTGAATCATCACCTGATAGCGTTTCACTTGGTGGCATGCGCAGGGAGCTTTCCACTGGGTCCTGGGGAAATTGTATGTTGCTTGGTAATTCTAAAGTCTCTTTTAAAATTTGACTTCATTTTTTCCAACCCTCTCATAAAGTTTGCTGCATCCCCACGACATGGGATGATGATGCGGTGGAGGCAGGTGTGGGCCGGGAACTAGAAATGACGGTAAGGAGAACGGCTGCGGAGTCTGAGCACCTGCCTCTGTGCCGGGCCTCTCTGTGCGCCTTACCTGCATTCATTCATTGTCCCCACTTTTGCAACGAGGAAACTGAGGTAAAAGGTATTAAGTGCCATGTCCAGCTGCAGAGTTTATGCCCTTAATCCCCGTGGTATATCGCCAGCAGGGAGGTGTAGACAAAGTCCACAAAGTCCAGGTTATGGCAGGAGCCAGGCTGGGACTAGTGCTGCAGCACCGCACCTACACGGCCCTTGGAGCACACACCTCCCTGCACTTCGCTCCCTGGGTGCCTCACCTGCCTCCCCCGGGCAGCACAGGGAAGAGGAGCCCAGGGAAAGCAGAGAGCCAAGGTGCCAGGCGCGTGACTCAGAGGACTGGTGATCACTGGATAATGCTGGGATGAGCGTATGACAACCCCCCCTTTTCTAAATATACCAAAAGTAGGGATTCCTTAAAAAAGAAGAACAAGCTGACCTTGGGCTACCCATAAATGGGCAAACATCGCTTCTTTTTTTTTTGAGACAGAGCCTCAAGCTGTCACCCTTGGTAGAGTGCTATGGCATCACAGCTCACAGCAACTTCCAACTCCTGGGCTTAAGCGATTCTCTTGCCTCAGCCTCCCGAGTAGCTGGGACTACAGGCGCCCGCCACAACGCCCGACCATTATTTTGGTTGCGGCCGTCATGGGCCCGGGCTGGATTCGAACCCGCCAGCTCAGGTGTACGTGGCTGGTGCCTTAGCCCGTTGAGCCACAGGCACCGAGCCATCAAACATCGCTTCTTAAGAGGGTGATTGAAGAAGGTTTCCTGGGAAGGAGAACATATAAACCAGGACTTGAGGAATTGGACTAGGATTTTCAGGCTGATCATAAAATCTTTATTTCGTCAATGCTTAGCTACAGATGATGTCTAAATTATCAATATTTTTACATCCTTCAAGCATTGACAGTAGCTCCGTCAATCTAAATTGGGGCTTATTTCCCATGCTTTGATTCACATATGAGAGTGTTCTAAACTCAAGGAATTTCCAGATTTCCAGGACAAAAGTGACAGCAAGAGTCTGCAGAAAGGCGTTCCGTTTTGTTTGTAAACTGTTTCCTGTCGTTATTCTTTCTGATGTTTCCGTGACCTTGATGGTTCTTCCCAGTTGAATTCACTGATCCTACCAGATCTGACAAGGGGGTATTTGAACCATAATTGGTACACATGAAGCAACCAGAAGCTTATTTGAAGAAGAAATTTAGCATTCGAAAGAACATGGCGAGAAGTATAAACCCAATATCAGCCTGGGAAGGATCCTGGTCTTTCGTAAATGCCAAAGTCTTTTTCAGAGCTGTGATTTCACATTGTGTTGCAAGCAGATTACTTTGTAGGGAACAAAAACAAGAATCAAAATATAATCATGGCACATGAAGCAGAAAGAACCACCCCAGGAGGAAGGAAAAACATTGTTCCTGTGACAATCAATGGCTTGTATATTTGAATTACAGGCCAGACTGCTTTTAAAATCCTTAGTGCTGACTTCAAACCTCTGCGATACTTTTAAGAATATAAAATATTTAATTCTTCTTTATTTTGCTGTCAGAGAAGTAGAAAAACTTGAAGGTAAAGACCCACAATGGGCAGTAGTGTTTAAGAAGGAAAATTTTGGATGAAGCTCAGGACACAACTCAGGACAAAGCCCAGCTTACAAGCTATGGGGCCTTGGAGGATTTACTTGACCTGCTTTGGCCTTGAATTCCTCATCTGTAAAATGGAGATAATAGTAGCACCAGTTTCATGAAATGATAAGGAATTAAATAAGGTAATATTGGCTCGGCGCCTGTGGCTCAACGGGCTAAGGCACCAGCTACGTACACCTGAGCTGGCGGGTTCAAATCCAGCCTGGGCCTGCCAAACAACAATGACGGCTACAACCAAAAAATGGCCGGGCGTTGTGGCGGGTGCCTGTAGTCCCAGCTACTTGGGAGGCGGAGGCAGGAGACTCGCTTGAGCCCAGGAATTGGAGGTTGCTGTGAGCTGTGATGCCACGGCGCTCTCTCCAGGGTGACAGCTTGAGGCTCTGTCTCAAAAAATAAATAAATAAATAAATAAATAAGGTAATACCTATAAAGTGCTTAGAATAGTGAAACCACCTTTATAAATTGTTGAAGGGGTACGAGGCCAGAGCTAGTGTAAGGGCCCCCAAACTCAGGGAACTTAAAATAATGATAATAATCAGCCACTGTCCCCTCACTTGCTTGGTAATAATCACTATTCCCTGTGTTTGCTTCTTTATCCTGGAGTCATGCCTGGTTGTTGGTTATGAAGATTCTATTTGGAACCTAGAGGTATTTTTTGAGATTCTTCTAAGCATTTCATGAGAAGGGAAACTGAGAAAGGGTCTTCAAGGGTGTATGGAAAACCCAGCCTGATGAACCAGGGATGTCTGGAAGGTCCATAAGGATGTGAGTGTGAAGTAACCAATGACCAATTGAAAGAGACAATAATCAGTGACCAATAAAAAAGGACAATACTGCCTGGAGGTGCAGAGAGGCCAATGAAAGACATGCAACCAATTTGAGAGAGAAAGAGGGTATTTATCCATCTGCACAGGCCACTGAGTCTCCATCTCTCTACCATTTCTCCTTCATGAGAGGGACTCTTTGGAAGTGCTCTAAATTTTCCCTTTGCTCTTAAATTTATCTTTGTTATGCTGAAACTCATTCAGGTCACTTTTGCTCTCTATTCATGTTGCTCATACTGCTCCAGTTTTATTTTCTGTTTTCATTCATTTTTGCTTTCAATTACCACCATGCCTCAGTCAAATTTTCTAGCTCAGCCACGTAATCGAACCAGATCAACTGGGTTTGGGGAACCAGGACTCCCAACCCCCCGAAACTTCATTCCCCTGATAGACCCACCAAGACAAAGGAACTGACTCGGGGTCCTTACGACCCCCCACTAAAGAACATGGTCTTGCATTCTAGAGGATTGGCTGAGCCACCCAGATAGTGGCCTGTATCACGGAACTGACGGCTCTACCCCAAACTCAGCCAATTAGCAAACTCTGATCACCTAATCCCATGCCTATCAAACTATCTTTAAAAACCCTGTCTCCTCAGTTTTCAGAAAGGCAGATTTGAGAAATTCTTCCTGTGTCACCACTTAGCCTTATGTAGAATAAACTCCTTCCCTGCTGTAAACCCTGCTGTCACTGGGTATTGGCTTTCTCTTGTGCCGTGGGCAGATGAACCTGCTTGGTTGGTAACCATAGCACTCAGGTGTATGAATATGGTCCATACTACTCAGTTTTGAGGTTATTTCATTATTATTAAAATTAAATACTTTAAAACATTCTTAGTTTAAACCTTGAGAACTTCAGTAAAAGTTCATACCACATAACCAGCTTCATCGCTCTTGAAGCCCCCTGAGGTATTTGGTGACCATCCAGGAAGGGTTTGACAGCGAAACAAAACCACAAGATCCCCTGTGGGTCTTGGATCCTTTTTGCCTTTGCCCGAAGTGTGTCATGTGCTCACTAGTGCGCATAATTTATCTAAATTCTACCTACAGCAGTTCCTCAATGATTTATTTACACAGGCTGCCTTGCTATGTTGCCCCTTGAGAGAGAGTTGTTACAGATCATCAAATAACATTCCACATCTGGTTCAGCGGCAGGAAGCTGCAACCTAATTTTACCAATGCCTTCATGGTTTCTCTGCGTATTTGTTCATTCCAGCATTGACTGTTAACGAGAGACTGGAGATCACCAGCATTTCCCAAACATTTGACCCAAAGAAGAGACTTAGAAGGCCTCAGAATTCCACCAGTGCCATGTTGCCCGAGGCAGATCCAGAGGAAGTGCCCGATCTGGGGATCTCACATACAGTGAACCAGGTCCTGGTGCCTAAGAAACGTACTTCCTTTCTGAGAGGCCTCAACTTTTATCATTGCAAAATGGGGGACAGGGAGAGAAATTCACAGCTGAATGTAATCTCCTCATCTTTTGAAAGTCCTCAGCATTTCATTTGCATTCTCTTGTAACATTTTTCTCACCCGGTATCCTCCCACATGCAGCCCCCCTGGGGTGTAAGCTCTGGGAGTACAGAGGTTTTGCCTTTGCTTGCAGAGCACTCCACCGTACTTAATGGATAGAATAGTCTAATTACACAGAGACAATACGCCTAAAAGGACAATTAGGGGAAAGGCCAGAGGGGTCTGGTGTGTTCCTAGAAGCGGAATTGTGGAGGATGGAATAGCAGAATGGAATGATGAGGAAGGGGAGGGGACTGATTCAGGGGAGTCATCCAAGGAATCACCCAAGCAAATGGAGGACACAGTGAAGATGTCTATGGTGATCACAATACCAATTTGGACAGATATTTTGGTATTTTTTAAAACCTTTTATCTTACTCATTTAAATATTGAAATGCCCCCCAAGAGAGTTAAAGGCACATTTTTTTTAGAAAGCATTCTGACCACAATCTTCTCTTGGTTAAAACCCTTTGGAGGTATTTTATTATCGTTCTAATAACTAAAGTAAGTCATATTTCTTGCATTTCTGGGAATGTTGGGATTATTCAATTTATTAGTCATCTCTACTTCCTCCAAAGCAAGTTAGGACTCCGGCCAACCTTCATCCCTCTCCAGCAGTGTCATTTGAGAGTGAGGGACTGGGAACAGCGAGGGGGACACTTCTCTACAGCAGCGGTCCTCAAACTGTGGCCCCCTCATTTGAATAGGAACCTTAATTTAATGGTCTGCAAAGTGGAATGGCTTCTCCTAGGCTGCGACTGAGGAGATTCTCAATGTCACTCCCTCAACTCCTCATGGAATTCCTGTCAGTGAACACCAATCCAAAAAGAGGACCAAGGGGGGGTCACCCATGAAGACTCTGAGCCACCATGCCCCAGTCACCACTACGGAGCTGGTTGTCTCAACCCTGCCCAGGGAGCCCCGCCTGGATTTTTTCCAACACTGCCACCCTATAATAATATAATAATATAGCAGTCCTGCCTCAGTTCCTTCTTAATAGGTTCACGTGCTTGGCCTGCAGAGACCTATTTACATTTTAGCAAAGACCATAATAGCTCCACCCAAAGGAATACTTTTAATGGTAATAATAATAACCACCATTTAAGGAGCGGCTAACACAGGCTAAGTTTTTTAAAGATACTGTCTAAATCTTATTAAACCCTAGAATTAGGTTATAATGATCTCAGCTTTATACTTGATGAAAATGAAAATGTGGAGAGCCATGCTTTTGTTCGAGGTCACACAGCAGCAAGCTAAGAGCCACATGCTCTAAATCAGGGGTCCTCAAACTTTTTAAACAGGGGGCCAGTTCACTGTCCCTGAGACCATTGGAGGGCAAGACGATAGTTTGAAAAAAAAAAAAAACTATGAAAAAATTCCTATACACACTGCACTAAAACCTCCTAACTTCAGGGAAAAAAACGTCCCCCTTAACTGCAAAAAAAAAGGTCCTACTAACTGCAAAACAAAAAGAAATAGACCTCCTAACTTCAAAAAAAAATCCTTACTTGTTCTTACCTCAGTCCTCAGGCAGCAGCAGGCTCTGCACAGGCAAACTCGTGACTCCTGAGACTGAGAGGAGGAGTCGAGAGACAGAGAGAAGGAGGGGAGTCAGAGAGTACAGCCCACATTCCACACATGTGCACTGTGGGCCGGGACCAGTCGGCTGCTAAGCAGGACAGGCAGCCACTCAGCAAAAACACCCAGCGGGCTGGATAAATGTGGCCCGTGGGCCGTAGTTTGAGGGCCCCTGCTCTAAATTGTGTCATCTCGTTGTTCTTCAGTCACTGTAGGAGCTGAGAGAGGGAGAGGGTTGGGGTCTTGCAGTATCGTCCAGTCCAAACAATGAAACACTTGGAATAAGAAGACCTGAATTGTACTTGGGAAGCTGAGGCAAGAGAATCGCTGAAGCCCAAGAGTTTGAGGTTGCTGTGAGCTGTGACACCACAGCACTCTACCAAGGGTGACATAATAAGACTCTGTCTCCAAAAATAAAAAGAGGATCTGAATTGGCCCAAGGTTAATCCCAGCACTCTGGGAAGCCAGGGAGGGAGCATCGCTTGAGCTCAGGAGTTTGAGACCATCCTGCACAAGACAGAGACCCAATCTCTGCTAAAAACAGAAAAATTAAAGGGATACAGTGACAGGTGCCTGTAGTCCCAGCTACTCAGGAGGCTGAGGCAAGAAGATCGCTGGAACCCAGGAGTTTAAGGATGAGGTTGCTGTGAGCCTGGTTAATGCCACAACATTAGCCTGGGCAAGAGAATGAGACTCTGTCTCAAAAACAAACAACAACAAAAAAACCTGACTTATAATCTTTGCGTCCACACATATTTCTTTCAAAATCCTGGCTAAATTACAATTTCTCTGGCCTTGGTTTTCTCAGCTGAAGATTAATGTAATTCCTACCCTGTCTACCTTAAAAGATGGGAGAAAATCCACTGAGGAAACAGATGAACAATTTGCTAGCTCCCCAATCCTACACAAATGGAAGGCATTTTTCTTCAGGTAACCAAGCAAGTTTCTCAGCTCAAGATGTTGATTTTGGTGGAAAAGGATTTGTGATCTGGCTTCCAATCGCCGGTGCTTTTTTGTCTTTTTATATTTGTGAATATGACAGTTGCTATTACAAAATTTCTTTTTCACTGAATTATGTTCATATCCCAAATAAATCAAAGATTTCAAATTAAAGTATTTATCTCCTTTACCTCCACAAAACTAACAAGTTTACTTTGATACAGGTTTTATAGACCTACTCTTACTTTCTCGTTCTCTTCGACTTTGAAAGAGAAGGAGAGATTGAAGAGGCAGAATGGGTCTATGCATACAAAGTAATGGGGATTTGGTTTAAAAGTAGATAAAGCTACCCCCAAAAGGAAGCGCTGAACTCTAACACTGACCCCGTGGTCTTTCTTTGGGAAGTAGAGCTGCTTCAGGAAACACCTCTTGTGGATAGGTCTGACACCCTGAGAAGACAATTCGGCTAAATTTATTAGACTATCTTTCCTGCGATGCAACTCCCCCTTCTTCCTTGGTCACAGATAATTCGACATGACAATATTCCCTGATGCACAGGCAGACAAACAACAGGCTGGATAGTGGCTCGTCGGCCCCACAGAAAGGATGCTGATGTCCTGGGTCAATTAGATTTTCCCTCTTCAGAAGTCTGAATGTGGTTTTATAGTGAGAGAGCTGCTAGTTGATAGTGGAAGGAAAAAAATGGGCGACTCGCACGTGGATAATCCAGGTAATATAGGGTATGGGGAAGCAGCAGTCCCCCCAACACAGCTTCAGTCCACCCTCCTTACATCACACCCCAGATGTCCTTTAACACTCTCCTAGGTGCCTCTCACGTCTCCCTGCCCCAGGTAAGATACCCCTGCTAAGATACCTGGACCAGTATTTCTAAAACATCCCCATATGCTATCCACAGTTCCAGGACATTAAATGGCTTGCCTAATGTTCCCAAACCCATTATATCAACATTCTTCATTATTGTTTTTATAATGTACCTCAAGTATAGCCGGGCATTGTGGCAGTTGCCTATAGTCCCAGCTGCTTGGGAGGCTAAGGCAAGAGGATAACTTACACCCAAGGTTTGAGGTTGCTGTGACTAAGATGCCATAGCACTCTACCCAGGATGACAAAAAAAGAAAAAAAATGTATTTTTAAATTCTGAGATATTTTACCACTTTATCCTTCAAAAATGTTCTTTCAAACCTAACTCTTTCAAATAGCACAAGGTCTGTTTACTTATACAGGGTTTCCATAAAGTCCATGTGCAATTTACTATGTTAAACTATTTTAAATTGCAGCTGAACTTTATGGACACTCTGTGTATTTCGCAGCACCAGGAATGCTTAAAATTATCAGTTTGACAGACAAATACAGCTCGTTTACAGCTTTAAATGTGTCATCTTACTGCAGCATCTTAATTTTCTTCCTTATGATTTCTAAGGCAGTTTGGGACATAATGTGTAACAGATTGTATTTTCCAACAGCAGCCACACACGGTCATCTGCAAAATGGCCTTGCCACTGGGAGTCCAATCCTCTGCGCTCTTTCAATTTTACCATCTTCTGTTAGACATGACTGCAGAAGCCATGCCTATCCCTGGCCTGTGTCTTAGCGGCCGTGCAAGTGCATTACCCTAACACTCACATGTTGTGAGAAGCCCCCCAGGACACAGAAAGACCCTGAATGAAACGCCATGAGAGGGGAGGACTGAGGGACCAGGGACCACAAGGGCCACGCCACAAACACGGTCGAAGAAGCCATGTTGGAAGCGGATCTTCCAATCTCAGCCACTCTAGGCCTTTCCATACACCTGTTCCATGAACTATAAGCAAAATAAAATGATTGTTTTCAGTTACTTATAATATTCGGTTATTTGGTTACATAGTAATAGATAACCAGAACATAACTTAAAGTCAACACTGATTTTCAGGATTATAGAGCTCCAAGTGGATGTATGCTTCAAAGAATTACCTTAGAAAAACACACTTATTGGGTGGCACCTGTGGCTCAAGGGAGTAAGGTGCCAGCCCCATATGCTGGAGGTGGCGGGTTCAAACCCAGCCCCAGCAAAACCTGCAAAAAAAAAAGAAAGAAAAGAAAAACACACTTATTCCAATGATTTCGGAGTTGCTAAAAGCATCTTAGAAATAACTCATAAAATAATTCAAGGAGCCTCAGTTATGTTTTTTAAACATATTTCATTCTGATAAGTGGTCCAGATAGGACAATGGAAAAAGGCTGTCTTAGATGTTAAGAGTTTCTCAAGGTAACTAGAGACGAGGGACATTTTTTCTTTAATTTTTATATAACTTCAAAAAGTATGAATTCTCTGAATAGTTCAGTCTGTCAAAATGTTTGTGGAATCAAATATTTTCTTAGAGATCCCATATACAAATTTACTGGGAGCATAGAAACTGAGTTTCTCAAGAATTACAACAAATGGCTTGGTGCCCATAGCACAGTGGTTGCAGCGCCAGCCACATACACCAAGGGAGCCAGGTTCAAACCCAGCCCAGGCCAGCTAAACAACAATTGTAGAGGACTGGACACCATGCTTGCAAAGGACAGTTACTGATTCTCATCACATTAAAAGGAAACGCTGAGAACAGGACAGTCTCCTGGCAAGCCTAGAGACATTTCCTGTCTTGGGGGCAATCCCCAAGTAACTCAGTGTTCCGGAATGAGACAAGGTCGGTCATTCATTAGTATGTGTGTGTTAAACATTGATGCTTAGTAGTTCTTCATGAGGGTTGTGGGGAAAGAACACGTGAGGAGAGCACGCGGCAATCCTTACGTAGGCAGCCCTCATATGTGATTACCTGAGCTCTCCACACCTGTTTATGCCAATTACCTTAACTCTCCACACCTGTTTATGTCAATCACCTTAACTTTCCACACCTGTTGTGTATAACCTTAATAAATAGCCTCAGGGCTACCCTACCTCCCGCAAGCTTGTACTTCTAATCCGTGTCACACCTGGTTCCTTCCTGCAGCCACCGAGACCCGGCCATAGGGGCCCCGACAAACAATGACAACTGCAACAAAAAATAGCTAGGTGTTGTGGTGGGTGCCTGTAGTCTCAGCTACTTGGGAGGCTGAAGCAAGAGAATCGCTTAAGAGTTTGAGGTTGCTGTGATCTGTGACACTAGGGCACTCTACCAAGGGTGACAAGTGAGATTCTGTCTCAAAAAAAAAAAAAAAAAGAAAGAAAAAAACTAGCCAGTGTGGTGACACATGCCTATGTCCCAGCTACTTGGGAGGCTGAGGGAAGAAGATAGTTTGAGCCCCAAGAATTTGAGGTTGCTGTGAGTTATGGTGGCACCATAGCACTCTACCCAGGGACACAGAGTGCAACTCTGTTTAAAAAAATGTCCGGTTAGGGGGCACCTGTAGCTCAGCGGGTAGGGCGCCAGCCACATACACTGAGGCTGGCAGGTTCAAACCCAGCTCAGGCCAGCTAAAACAACAATGCCAACTGCAACAACAATAAAAAAAAATAACTAGGCGTTTTGGCAAGCATGGCTACTCAGGAGGCTGGGGCAAGAGAATCACTTAAGCCCAAGAGTTTGAGGTTGCTGTGAGCTGTGACGCCACAGCACTCTACCAAGGGCAACACAGTGAGACTCTGTCTCAAAAAAAAAAAAAGAATTATAACAACTATCCAAGAGGATCTAAGGATTTGGGCTTAACTTTAATTTGCAAAAGAAAATTTAAACAAGCCCTCATAGCTGTCATCTATTTCTTACAGTTCTGCAATTGAGAACTGTAACCATATAATAACAGAAAAAAATTCTTAAAATAAAAATGATAGTATGTGAAAATGGAAAAAAAGTATATAGTAGGTAGTTTTAAACTTAGGTCCTAAATCATTTTCCCTTCTGTAAATTGGGAACAGAGGTCACACTTCTTACTTGCTTGTAAACCTACAGTTTTGTACAGTGCTGGGCAAGCATGTTTGTGACAACTATTGATTGCTTAACATACTCCCTCTAGCCTGGCAAAGGAATAAGGTATTTTAGATTTCTAAGATCACCTCTGCAGGGAATACTGACTCTTCTCTTCCCCTTCGCTTCCCCTTCCCCTTCCCTTTCCCTCCCCTGCCCCTTCCCTTCCCCTTCTCCTTCTCCTTCCCCTCCTCTTTCCCTTCTCCTTCCCCATCCCTTTACCTCCCCAACCCATACCCTCCCCTTTTCCTTTTCCTTTTCCTGCAATGGACAGAGCCCACAAGAGATCGAGAGAGACAGGTCAGAGCCAGTAGCCTGAAAGTTAAAAAAGAAAAAGTGGTAACTTACTCATAAAGGAACCAAAGAGTTTGTGTTCTCAACTTTTTTCTTAATATCCAGAGATTTTGCATATCAGATGTTGCCTTGGAAAATTCTAACAAGGATGGCACCTGTGGCTCAAGGAGTAGGGCACCGGCCCCATATACCGGAGATGGTGGGTTCAAACCTGGCCCCGGCCAAAAACTCCAAAAAACAAAAGTCAATAAAAAGAAAATTCCAATAAGGGATGCTTAGAACCGCCGGAGACAGGGGCAAATGGGCACAGAGGTGGGGCACCAGGAAAGAGAAGCGTGCTCCTGGCAGGGCCCATAGGCAAAGCTGGACACTGTCAACACCTGCTTCCCCCACAGGCCAGTGCTGCCTCCAGCCTAATCCACACCAATCCACCCCTCCCTGATTAAATGTCTTTCTGAAAGGTCTTACAATGTGAAGGAAAGAAGTACTGCCTGACTAAAGGAAGAGATAGTAGGAGTTTTCTCCGAGAAAATAAAGGGGGACAGACAGCCGAGAAGAAGATGTGAGAAATCCTCCTAAAAATACCCCCTGAACTGAGCCAGTTTACAGTGAGACCGAGAGGAGGTTAGGAAGCATTTCCACGTGTGACTCACAAGAATGACCAGTTTTCAGGAACTGGAATATAATGTGATGAATCTCACACTTACCTTCTGGTCTCGTGAGTCATCACTGGAACTATCAACTACTGATCCTAGTATAGCAAACTATGAGATTGCCAACTAATAGCCATTCCTGTTTAACAGAGTCTGAGTAGAACAGTAAGAACAGCAAAAAAGAAAGTAGTTAGACCAGGAGCCAGGAGAGGAGAGCCCTCACTGCGCCTTTAACTTGCCAAAGTCTCACGCCCACCTCTCCAACGCACTGATTTCCACACATGTGAAACAAGAAAGGTGGGCAGCCTCCAACATCCCAACCCTGCCAACTCAAAATTGTATTAGCTGAAGATATTATAAAATGTGGTTTAAAAAATCAGAGTAGGATGAAAAACTAAAATAGGTACAGAACATTTTGATTCCTCCTTTTTATTTCCTAAATGACTTCATACCCTTTGAAGATGAATAGTAAAACTCTTCAGCGAATTAAGAAAAAGACTACAGGGTAAGACTTTCTTAAGGAAATACGTGGCAAAAAAAAAGTTGACAGGAGGAAAATGGAAATTATAGATGGGAAAGGACTCAGAAGATGTCTCAACCAGCTGGAACCTGTGGGCTCTGTTTCACAATAAATAATACATAAGTCAACATTGAGAAAATTGGAGGAATTTGTATACTGACTGCATATGGGAT
>CAUYRH010106006.1:0-15288 GCA_963574655.1 Perodicticus potto | reverse complement strand
ATCACTATATGAAGACATTGATATTCTACATTTAATAAGTTTCACCAGTACCCTTCTAAGATGCACCGTAGGTGTGATCCAAAAATATGGAACACTTCACGAATTTGTGTGTCATCCTTGCGCAGGGGCCGTGCTAATCTTTGTATCACTCCAATTGTAGTATATATGCTGCCGAGGCAAGCACTCCACAGGGTTTTAGGGCAACAGAAGCCCCTGGGTGGGACCTGGCTCTACTTTCCTTCCTCAAAGACCCTCTAAGCCTCAAAGGCTTCTTCTCAAGAGATGACTTTAGAGCTGCCAACTGGATAATCAACTCTTTATACCATGAGTTTCAGTAAAGGTCTGGAGCTGCCAACCTCTGGGGTTCCCTCATGCCTGCAAGTGAAGAGGAGAGCTGCTCAAAGGGATGCAGAGGTGCTGCCAGGAGTGACTGAACAGCCATGGGGCAGGAGGGCATCAACCTGGCTCTGGTGAACTTTGGATTTCAGCTTCAGCTCAAGCTCATGTGCTGGGTCCTGCTCCATCTGGCCATCCACCACCCCAGTTCTTATGGCCTTCCATCCAGCAGTGTCCTAGCACCCTGGACTCCCTTCCCTCTGGTTTCCAATGGGACTACCCAGGACACTGTCTCCAGCCCCTCTTCCACACACAGGGAGAGGTGGAGTTGGGGCCTGGGTGACTGTGTTGGGGGTAGGGAGAGCCGCCACCACTATGGCATCTCAGCCTGGGGATAGCTGGGTAGCCAGTCTGAAGAAGAGCCAAGGGGGGGTGTTCTTGGCTGGGCTCTGCCCCTGGGTGAAGGTCCAGCCAGAGGACTCTCCAAGGTCTGTTTTTGTGCCCTGAACCTATTCTGAGACTGAAGGCTTACTAAGGCTGAAATTTTCCTGGTCAGCACCCTGCTGGGTCAGGGGCAGCCATGGGGGCTCTGCTCTCCCCTCTCTGGGGACATCTTTTATCTATGGATTGTGCCACTCTGAGGCAAAAAGGTTGACGTGCAGGAAGGCTTTGTCCCTGGTGTCACTAAGAAAGGAGCTTCAAGCAACACAGGATGGGGGAACAGGTGGTAGGAAGCTCTACTTCACCCTGAAATTTTTGGGCCGGTGAAGCAGAGGTAGTAAAGTGGTGCTGTCTTCACCAGAGACCTTGAAGAGACTCCCCCCCAGTCCTGGGGTGGCCCCACCCTCACACATCACCTCTGCAACTTCCCCTTCCAGTGGCCCTGGGATGCCCACCTGAGTCCTGTGGAGGCTCAGTCACAGGACTTGGCTCTACAGATGAGCTGGAATCCCCAATTCCCCTTCCTGAGCAAAGCAAGAGTGTCTATGCTCTGTCTGCTTTAGAAGCTCTTACACTCCTCTGCCCCAAACCTCAGGACACATCCTCCCAACGCTCTGCCCAGATGACCACTTTTAAGGCACTGCCCACCATCAGCATAGACCCCCCTCTTATGTGGAGAGAACACAGGCCCTTGGGAGGCAGGCTGTAGGGGCCTCAAGCTTCCACCAGAAATGGGTGTGAGCAGGATGGCCAAAACCCCAGGGAGTTCTGGCTGAGGATGTGGGGATCCGGCCGCTTGTGTGGGCCGATGGATGAAGTTTCTACCAACCCTTGCCTCCCATCTCAAGCCCTTCCCCAGGGCAGGCACCTGCATCCTTACAGGAGATGCCACAGGGCCAGAGATAATTTTCACCCTCACCTGCAACCACTTTTTGCTTCCCTGGAGCAGCTTCCTGAGGCCCCTCAAGACGCTGGGCAAGAGTCAGAGCTCAAGCAGAAGGTGGAGGCTGGAGTCAGGTATATGGAGGGCCCCTGTCAAGGCTTCTACCCGTGACCCCTCCCCACTGGGGCCTCAGCAGACTCTGCCAGTGTTGGCAAGCCTGCAAGACAGCTGAAGGGTCCACTGAGGCTGAGCGAGAGCTTCTGACTCTTGAGACCTTGTGCTGACGTGGGCTATTCAGGATGCCCGCCCCCCCCCCAGGTGGGGAACTCGGCTGTCCACAGGCACGGACCCAGGACTGAGGCAGCACTGCAGAACACCTCTTCTGTCCTTTCTCCCCAGGCGAGAGCCCTGGAGCACAGAGCCTCTTGCCCGCTGCCCTCCGCCGTAGGTGCGCCCCCGCTGGGGTGCCCTATCCCACCCATTTCCACGAGGCAGGCAAGCGTGGCAGGTGCCTCTTTCCTCGAAGGGCGTCCCGAGCGCTGGGTCATCTGGGAAGGGTGGGGTCGAGGACCAGGGTTTTGGAGTGCGTCCCTCCTTCCCCTGCTAGGGCACCGAGTGGACTTTTGTGGGAGCTGTTCCTTTTGCCCGGCCTGACCCGCTTCCCCCTCAGATCGAATCAGCTGAGGCAGACAGAACCCCACGGTAGCGGCCGCTTTTGTGAGCAGATGGATGAAGTTTCTGCCAACCCTTGCCTCCCCGCTCAAGCCCTTTCCCAGGGCGGGCGCCTGCATCCGCATCCTTAGAGGAGGAGATGCCACGGGGCGAGAGAAAGTTTTCACCCTCGCTTGCAACCCAACTGTCGGGCAGTCACCTTTACTTTGCCGGACCCACCTGGGCCCGCGCAGGGGAGCGAGACTGCTCGGCCCCCACCGGGAGCTGCGAGTTCCCGACCCGCGCGGCCAAGGGCGACGGAGGCGCCGCTGCACGAGTCCCGGGCCGCAGCCCGTCACAGCCACGAGAAAGCCTCGGAAAAACCTCGCGGGGGCGGGGTGAGTGGGTCCGAAGTGCGCTCGCCCAGCGAGAAACGGCACCCAGGACCGCGGCCGCAACCGCGACTTGCACCCATAGCACCGCCGGCCCGGATATCAGGCCGCGAAATCCTCCCGCAGGCCGCGGCCCAGCTAGGGTTAAGCGGGGCGGGGCGTGGGGCTGCCCCGCCTCCGCCGCCGTGCCGGGTCCGAGCGCGCACGGGGCGCGGGGGCGGGTCGGAGCGGGCGGCGGCGGCGGCGGAGGGCGCGGCGTGCTGGGCGAACCCGGGAGCAGCGGCGGCGCGGCTCGCGTGACCCACCGCCGCGCCCCGTGCGCCCGCGAACCCGCGCTCGCCGCGCCCGGCCCTGCCGCAGGATGCGCGCCCCTCCGCTGCTGCTGCTGCTGGCCGCCTGCACGCCGCCGCCCTCCGCCGCGGCCTCTCCGACGCCACCGGGCTGGGAGCCAGCCCCCGACGCGCCCTGGTGCCCCTACAAGGTGCTGCCTGAGGGTCCCGAGGCGGGCGGCGGGCGCCTGTGCTTCCGTAGCCCCGCGCGCGGCTTCCGCTGTCAGGCGCCCGGCTGCGTAGCGCACGCCTCGGCTGGCCACTCGCTGCGCGCCGGCGTCCTGCGCAACCACAGCGTGCTGCTGCAGTGGCGCTTGGCGCCGGCCGAGGCGCGCCGTGTGCGCGCCTTCGCGCTCAACTGCTCTTGGCGCGGCACCTACACGCGCTTCCCGTGCGAGCGCGTGTTGCTCGGGGCCTCCTGCCGCGACTATCTGCTGCCCGACGTGCACGACGGCGTGCGCTACCGTCTGTGCCTGCAGCTGCTGCCGCTGCGCGCCGAGCCGACCGCCGCGTCGGAACCCGCGGAGTGCGTGGAATTCGTCGCTGAGCCGCCCGGCATGCGGGAGATTGTGGTGGCCATGACGGCAGTGGGTGGCTCCATCTGCGTCATGCTAGTGGTCATCTGTCTGCTGGTGGCCTACATTACCGAGAACCTCATGCGCCCGGCCTTCGGGCGTCCCGGCTTGCGCAGGCATCCCTGAGAAACCCACCTGGGCTCAGCCTGACCAACGGCGCCTAAAACCATAGGCTCTCCTCCCACCTTCCTCTCATTACTGCTCTCTCAAGATTCTCACGGAGGGCCTGCTGGAGACTGCTAGGATGGGACCTTGGGATCGCCGCACGCTTTCCCGGCTGGGCATTCGCCTTCCAGACTCCGGCTCCAGCTCGGCCCCTGTGCCAGGGCTGCACCGCCGTATCCAGGGCTCTCCCGGCTCTCCAGAGGCCTTTATATGGGCGGCTAGGACATACGGCCCCTTCTAGCAAGGGCCATTGGCACCCTTGATCGTCACCCTGCACTTGCATCCTGGGCCAAGTTGTCAAAGACAGGCTGTTGTCATTGCTTGGTCACTGTGTGCTTTGCGAGGTTGGAGGGGCCACACCTTGGCGCCTGTTTGTCCTCTACCCGCTCTCCCTGCACCACCCCAACGGGCTTAGGTTAGCTTCGTGCCTTAGTTATCTGCGCCCACTGCGGGAGCCAACTACCCGGCCCCCTGCTGTTCAGGGAGGTCTGTGGCCCTGAGATTGACCAGCATGTCTGTTCATCTGGCCACTGTCCCCTGGGGACAACGCCCTTGAGCACTGCAGGAGCATGTGGTGAGGGTAAGCAGCACCCTGGGCTGTTTTCCTACGTGGGTGTCTGAAAATCTGGAGCTGTGATGTAGCTCAGTAGGCCTGGCCCATGTCCAGCTGCTGCATCCAGGGTTGAGGATACACCTTGGAGAGGCTGGTGGTTCTCCTGGGCTGGACCCCATCTTTTGGGTGTGTTGTTTCTGATCGAGACTTTTAAGTTGGGAGTGGGGGCACTTGGTGGGCAGACAGCATTGTGTCCTGAGGGCAGAGTTTGGACACTAGTGTTCCTCAGCGGACCTTCTGCAGAGGCCTGGATCCCACACCACAACCAACCCAGGAGACCCTAATGGGCACAGAGTGACTGGCAGAATTACCCTAGCCTCTTCACTTTCAGGAGTTGAGGGCCTGGGGTGTAGTCCCATGAAGCTGCTCATCCACTGTGGACTGAAGGCTGGCCATGCCCACCTCCAGCAGACCTGAGCCCCCTGGCCAAGGCTATGCTCTGTAACGACCACCTGGTGATGTTGGGCACCGGGGAGAGCTGTACTGCCTGGTCTGACCGACTGGCATTAACCCTGGGCACTTCCTGGTCACTGTGGATATACCCCCTTCCCTCACCCCAGGACCATCAGTGACCCCAGGGCCTGGTTGGGGCCCCTGCAGCACCTGAACCTGGCCTCACTGAATCTTCTCTCCTCCTACCCCTGTGTGGCACTGGCCAGGTGCCATCGTCTAAACGTCCATCATTCTCAGACCAAAGATGCTATCTCGTGTGTTTATTTGGGAGGCAGGAGGGAAGGGTGGGCCCTTTCTCCGCAGTTCCTCCAGAGTTCTTGAAGATTACCCAGCGGCTGGCCCTGAGCCATTCCTGGCCTGGGTGGCATGGCCCACGCAGGTGCACAGCACTGCCCTTGCAGTTTCCAGCAGGAGAGTGGGCAGGGTGCCTGCTGCTTGTCCTTCCACCCTCAGACCTTGGGAAATCATCTTTCCTGGGTCAGCTGTGTGGGCAGTTAGGGGGGAGGCAGCACCTGCTGCAGTTAGAAATAGCCCAGGCTCATGGGTGACCCACTTGAGCTGTGACAAGCAGCAATTAGGTGGCTCTGGGTGGGGTCTTCCTGTGCAAAGTTGGGGGCAAAGGACAGCATGAGGCTCAGAGTTGTGCCTTGTGTGGGCTGCTGTCCCCCCACTCACTCAGGTCCTTGGGGCACCTGCAGCCAGTTATGACCCTGAGGAAGCAAAAATCTCAGGGAGGGGGAAATGGAGCCAGCCCTGAGGAGTGACTCATCCTGGGGGAGAGATGCAGTGATGTGTCTAGACAGCCAGGCAGGAGCGGGAGGGGTTTGGCCAGCCACCTCCTGCCCTGGCTCCCTCAGGCAGAAGTGGGAGCCAGGTGGGCCCTGAGTTCAGCCTAACACAGTATGGTTCCAAAGCTAAGGCTCCGTGGCCCTTTATGGGTTAGCTGTGAACTTCCTGGAGGTGTCTGTCACCGGCTTGGGCTCACACCAGCTAAAGTGCCTGTCCCACCAGCCAATTCTGAGGGGCTTCTCAGAGGCCTGGAGACCAGCTTTGCACTGGCAGAAAAGGTCCCAAAGACAGTCCCTGGCTGCGGAGGAGACCTGGAGCTTGCAGGCTGAGGTGTCTGCTTTCAAGCTTAGATCATTCCCACAGGCTGCGCTCTGCTCTGCAGCTGCCTTCTGGGGCACAGGGACACCCAGGCTCCTGCCCTGCCCCAGGTGGTCCACCTGAAAGCTTGGCAGGGAACTTTCACTTCCCAGAATGTTCTCCCTTCCAGCCCTACCACCAGCCTCCCTCTCCCCTCTCTCTCTTGGATACTGACTCTCTGGCTGTGTGATGGGGTGGAGTGTCACTCCAAATAGTTTTTCCCCCTGCCCTGGAGGTGAAATTCAGAGGGCTCTGTCTGGCCTTGTCTTGTTCACTAGCAGCTGAAGATACTTAAGCATATAGTTTTCCAATGTGGAGAAGCCCTTGCTTTGATTCCAGTGCAGGCTTCCTGGGCTGTAATCCTGGCTCTGCCATGCATGTGTTCAGTGTCTTGATTTCTACATCTGTGAACAGAAACAGGACGAGGACACAGCTCATAGCCCAGCCCCGTGGAGAGGGGTGAACCACAGTCCATGTTTGCGATAGCCACGCTGAAGCTGAGAGGCCAACACCTGGGAGCCATGCCTCCGCTTGACCCTGCTGCAGACTCACAGCCCTTTTTTTTTTTTTTTAATAAGAAACAGATTTTCACTTTGTCACCCTTGGTAGAGTGCCCTGGCATCACAGCTCACAGTAACCTCCAGCTTTTGGGCTTAGGCCATTCTCTTGCCTCAGCCTCCGGAGTAGCTGGGACTACAGGTGCCCGCCACAACACCCAGCTATTTTTTTGTTGCAGTTTGGCCAGGGCCAGGTTCGAACCAGCCACAGCTACCCTCAGTATATGGGGTCAGCGCCCTCCTCACTGAGCCACTGGCGCTGCCCGACTCACAGCCCTTCTTTTTAAGAGGAGACTTGCTGAGGTGGCGTGGTGGAAGGTGTTCTTGGAGGGAGCAGAAAGGCAGGCTGTGAGAGCAAAAGGAGAAGAGTCCCAGGTGGTGCTCAGATGCCCCTCTCCCCCATTCCTGCTCTCTCTTAGCCTTTCTTGAAATTTCCACTGTGAGCCCTCAGAGGCAGGTTGCCCCTTCTGTCCCCACAATAGAAGCCCTGACCCCTCTGCCCACCTGCTGAACCTGACCTGTAGGTCGTAGGCCACTGGAATGGCTCACCCAGTCTGGGAACATGAGCTGAAGACCCCCATGCCTGCAGGGGCTTCTGTGAAGATTCCAGGAGGTAGAGAAACAGGTCTCCCCCCACTCCATGGTCTGGCCACACTGGGTAGGGCAGAGGCTGCAAAATGCAGCAGGCAAGGACAAACAGGAACATAGGTTGTGGGGTTGAGATCACTCTTAACAACTTCAGGATCAGGGGGTCAGGACTGTTACAGTGGTTTTCAGGAATAGCCTGAGAAGCTGCTGGAGAGGACATGCTTGATATCAGCTTCAACCTTTAGAAGTGGGTCCTCAGGTGGGTGAGTGACCTGCTAAGTGACCTGAGCTTGAAGGTATAGGCCACCCCCCTTCTTTAAAGACATTACTCCTGATACTCTCTCTGTCTGGTTTTGTATCTTATTTTTCTTTTTATTTTTTTGAGACAGTCTCAAGCTGTCACCCTAGATAGAGTGCCATGGGCATCACAACTAACAGCAACCTCAAACTTTTCTTTTTTTCTTTTTTTTTTTTGTAGAGACAGAGTCTCACTTTATTGCCCTCGGTGGAGAGCCGTGGTGTCACACAGCTCACAGCAACCTCCAACTTCTGGGTTTAGGCGATTCTCTTGCTTCAGCCTCCCAAGTAGCTGGGACTACTGGTGCCTGCCACAACACCCGGCTATTTTTTTGTTTTTGCAGTTTGGCCGAGGCCGGGTTTGAACCCGCCACCTTCGGTATATGGGGCTGGCGCCCTACTCGATGAGCCACAGGCGCCGCCCTTTTTTTTTTTTTTTTTTTTTTTGAGACAAGTGTCTCAAGCTGTCACCCTGGGTAAAGTGTCGTGGCATCACAGCTCACAGCAACCTCGAACTCTTGGTCTCAAGATATTCTCTTGCCTCAGCCTCCCAAGTAGCTGGGACTACAGGCCTGCCACAACGCCTGATTATCTTTTTTGTTGCAGTTGTCATTGTTGTTTTAGCTGGCCCAGGCCAGGTTCAAACTCACCAGCCTCGGTGTATATGGCTGGCGCCCTACCCACTGAGCTATAGGTGCCACCCTGTATCTTTTTTTTTTTAACTTTTTATTTATTTGAGACGGAGCCTCAAGCTGTCACCTGGGTAGAGTGCCATGGCATCACAGCAACCTCCAACTCCTGGACTCACGCAATTCTCTTGCCTCCGCCTCCCAAGTAGCTGGAACTACTGGTGCCTGCCACAATGCCCAGCTATTTTTTGGTTGCAGCTGTCATTGTTGTTTGCTGGGCTCAGGCTGGATTCGAACCCACCAGCTCAGGTGTATGTGGCTGGTTCCTTAGCCACTTGAGCCACAGGCACCAAGCCATCTTTTTTTTTTCCTGAGACAGAGCCTCAAGCTGTCGCCTTGGGCAGAGTGCGTGGCATCACAGCTCACAGCAACCTCCAAGTCCTGGGCTTAAGGGATTCTCTTGCCTCAGCCTCCCAAGTAGCTGGGACTATAGGCACCTGCCACAACGCCCTGCTATTTTTTGGTTGCAGCCATCATTGTTGTTTTGGCAGGCCCGGGCTGGATTCGAACCTGCCAGCTCAGGTGTATGTGGCTGGTGCCTTAGCCACCTGAGCCACAGGTGCCGAGCCCTGAGCTATGTGTCTTTTTTTTTAAATTGAGATAGAGTCTCACTTTGACACTCTTGGTAGAGTGCCATGCTCAGGCTGGTCTCGAACTCCTGAGCTCAAGTTTCCTCCTGCCTCAGCCTCCCAGAGTGCTGGGGTTACAGGTGTGAACCACTGCACCCAGCCCTGTTACTTTTTTTTTTTTTTTTTGTAGAGACAGAGTCTCACTCTATTGCCCTCGGTAGAGTGCCGTGGAGTCACAGCTCACAGCAACCTCCAACTCCTGGGCTTAGGCAATTCTCTTGCCTCAGCCTCCCAAGTAGCTGGGACTACAGGCGCCCGCCACAGCGCCGGGCTAATTTTTGATGCAGTTTGGCAGGGGCCGGGTTTGAACCAGCAGCCCTCGGTATATGGGGCCGGCGCCCTACTCGCTGAGCCACAGGCGTCGCCCTTTTCTTTTTTTTTTTTTAATGCTGCAATTTTGAACTCCTGGGCTCAAAGGATCCTGTTGCTTCAGCCTCCCAAGTGTCTGGGACTACAGGTATGTGTCACCAAGTCCGGATAGTCATCCTCCTGCCCCCGTTTTCCTTTTTGGAAATAGGGGCTTTCTATGTTGCTCAGGCTGGTCTTGAACTCCTGGCCTCAAGCAATCCTCCCCATGCAGGAGGTGTCCCAATGAAGGGAGGAAAGCCCCGTGATCTTGCCTAGTGGATTCTTTGCTTCGCACAGGGAAGAATTCAAGGGGGACCCAACTAGTGATAGTTTATTGAAAGAGAGAGTAGCAGTCCTCTCCTAAGCAGGAAGGGACCTCCTATGGAGCAATGGTAATGTTGTTTTTATTTATTTATTTTTATTTTTTTAAAAACAGTGCCCCCGGGAAGAGAAAAATTTATTCTTTATCAACTTTATTATTATTATTTTTTTGGGCCAGGGCTGGGTTTGAACCCGCCACCTCCAGTATATGGGGCCGGCACCCTACTCCTTGAGCCACAGGCACCGCCCTATTTATTTTTTTAGAGACAGTCTCATTTTATCACCCTTGGTAGAGTGCTGTGGTGTCACAACTCAGAGCAACCTCCAACTCCTGGGCTTAGGCAATTCTCTTGTCTCAGCCTCCCAAGGAGCAGGGACTGCAGGCGCCAACAGCCAGCTATTTTTTGTTGCAGTTTGGCCGGGGCCGGGATCGAACCTGCCACCCTTGGTATATGGGGCCGGGGCCCTACCCACTGAGTCACAGTGCCACCCTCTTTTTATTTTATTGTTAATTATTACTTAGGAGACAGAGTCTCACTCTGTCGTCCTGGGTAGAGTGCAGTAGCATCATAGCTCACAGCAACCTCAAACTCTTGGGCTCATTGATCCTTTTTTTTTTTTTGCAGTTTCGGGCCACTGCTGGTATATGGGACCGGCGCCCTACTCCTTTGAGCCACAGGCGCAGCCCCAAAAGTTTTTTTTTTTTTTTGAGAGAGAGAGTCTTTATTGCCCTTGATAGAGTGTCATTGATTCTCTTGCCTTAAGCTCCTGAGCAGCTGGGACTACAGGGAGCCGCCACAATGCCTGGCTAGAAATAGAAGCATTTTTACTAGAGACAGGGTCTCACTTTTTTCAGGCTGGTCTCAAACTCCTGAGCTCAGGCAATCCACCTGCCTCAGCCTCCCGGAGGAGGGTGGGATTACAGGCGTGAGCCACTGCGGCTAGCCAATGGTAACGTTACCCACTGTGCCACAGGCACCCCCAATTTTTCTATTTTTAGTGGAGACAAGGTCTCGTTCTTGCTCAAGCTGGTCTCCAACCTGTGAGCTCAGGCAATACACCTGCCTCGGCTTCCCAGAGTGCTAGGATTACAGGCGTGAGTCACTGCGCCCGGCCCAACAAACCTCTGATACAGGCAGCATCATGTATAAATCTCAAAATAATCATGCTGAGTGATAGAAGTCAAACAAAAGGAGCATATACTGTCTTGAGCATTACCAAGATTGCATCTTGATTGATCTCCACAAGTGCTGAAACAGCACATAGTTTATTACGGACAAGGCAAGCCCTACTCCTAAATAAATATCTTTTTGTTAGCCTCCTCTGTTTATTTAGACAATCGCCACCATTCCTTTGCCCCACCCCCACTGTTGCATTCCTTAGCAAAACACCTGCCCACTCGAGCCCAATTTCAGATAGCTAAGCGCGGCTGGAGAGAATCAACGCGTTGACTAGATTCACCCTAATACCCAAACTCAAGAGAGCCTGTAAGGACCCAGTTCCAAGCAGGTCTTCTACAGGTCAGTGAAGCGCTGAACGCCGAAGGGTTTTCAAAGGAGAGCGACGTGTTACTGGTTGTGCGAGCCAGGGGAATGGAGCCCGCGGCTGTGCCTAGAACAGTGAGGCGCAGACCAGAGAGACACTGGGAATGACGCAGCACCGGAAAACTTCGAGGACCACAGGCGAGAGAACCGGGGTCCACCGCGACCGCGGGAAATCTCAAAACAGCTCCGGCGCCCAGTTGAGCCGGCGCTGGGCCCTGCGCGCAACTCTCAGCGCTGGCAACGTGTGACGTCATGGCGTCGGTGCTAGGCGCGTCACCAGGGGCAGGACCTTATGACGTCACGGTAGACGGTCCTTCCTACGCTCCCTACCTTAATAGGGCGCGCGGGCTCCGGGTTGCTCGGCGGCGCTTGTGCAAAAGGAGGACCTCGGCTGCGTACGCCTGGGCCCTGGGTTTGGCCGGCCGCCCTCCGAGTGCGGCGATCATTCCCGCAAGCCTCCGCGTCCGAGGGGCGGGGCCTGGCGTCCGTCCGCGTACTCGCTAGAGGCCGCCATGCGGACGTCACACATTCGCCGCCGCCACTTCCGGGTTACTGACTTCCGGCCGCCATCTTGCTCGCTGGAGGTGCCGCGGCTGGAAGGGAGTCAGAACCGGAGCGTCACGACGGAGCGGTCGCCGCCATGCCGTCGTCGCCGCTGCGGGTGGCGGTGGTGTGCTCGAGCAACCAGAACCGGAGCATGGAGGCGCACAACATCCTTAGGTAAGTTGAGCTGAGCCTGGCTCGCGCAGACGTCCCCGCCGGAGATGCCGAGGTCCGGGCCGCGCTCGGGTACGGCCCGGAGGCGGGAACCGGAGCGTGCGGACGGCATTGCGGGGATGTCAGTTTCTGAATCAGATTGTGCTCCGGCCTTGCTGGCCGGTCCGAGAGGGAGGCGGCGGGAGCCACGAACCAGGCGAGGGTCTGTGGCGTCGGGGGCGGCGGATTGCATTTCCGGTGCTTGTTGGACTGGATGGAAGGACTCGTGAAGCAACAGTCGTGGTCTGTGTTGTTAACGCTGTGAGGTTGTGCTTTCTGCTGTGTTGTTTCAACTCTGTATCAGAAAAATTCCCTCTTCCCTTTTGAACTCCTCCATTCGGTAGTGTCCGAAATATAGGTGGATTCGGTTTGGCCCTATTTATTTATTTTATTCAGGTACTAACTTCACTTTTTATGATTCTTGTATGTGTTTAGTAAAAAAGTATTCGTTTGATCAGGTTCATTCGTTCAACGTCACTTAGCAAAACGAGAAACTGACCATTTGAGTTACAGTTTGGTTGGTACCCACGTTAGCGTTTATAGTAAAAGAAAGTTGAAACAACTTTTTCTTCCGAAGTTACCGTACTTGAACTCGCAAAGGAAAACAGTTTCTTGCTTCTGTTGTCATCACCATCCAATTTGACACTTTTGAGTAACTTAGGAAAATTAGAAGTCCTTCTCATTTTTTTTTTCTTCCTTTTGAGACAGAGCCTCAAGCTGTCACCCTGCCTCAAGCATCACAGCTCACAGCAACCTCCAATTCTTGGGCTCAAGCGAGTCTCCTGCCTCCGCCTCCCAAGTAGCTGGGACTACAGGCACCCACTACAACACCCCCGCCATTTTTTGGTTGCAGCCGTCATTGTTTGGCGGGCCCGGGCTGGGTTGGAACCCGCCAGCTCAGGTGTACGTGGCTGGCGCCTTAGCCCGTTGAGCCACAGGCGCCGAGCCAAGTCCTTCTCATTTTTAAACGAAGCTGGAAGTGTCAAGTGTCCATGGTTTGCTAATGCTGAGTTTCTTATTCTTTTTTTTTTTTTTTTTCTTCGAGAGCGTATCACTCTTCTTGGCGCCCTGGGTAGAGTGCCGAGGCGTCATCATAGCTCACAGCAACCTCGAACTCCTGGGCTCAGCCAATCCTCCTGCAGCAACTTCTGGAACAGCTGGGACTACAAGGCTCCCGTCACAACACTCAATCGGCTAGTTTTTTTTGTTTGTTTATTTGTTTCTTTATTTTTTTATTTTTTATTTTTTTTCATAGTCAAGGGTCTCTTGTTCAGTTTGGTCTCCAACTCCTGAATTCAAGCGATCTACTTGCCTTGGGTCTGCCAGAGCGCTAGGATTACAGGCATTAGCTATTGCTCCTGGCCAATGCTAAATTTCTTGAATTTTCTTGAAGTCTTCTGCACTGTCTGCAGTATTTGCCTAGTGTCTTCTTTTCTTTTTTTTTTCCTTTCTCTTTCCGTCTCTTTTTTTTGATTGTGGTGTCATTTGAACCTAAAAGGTCAAGTCAGTATGAAAGTTTCTGAACGAGAAATGTGCGCTTGGGCGTGGTGGGTCATACCTGTATTCCTAGCACTTTGGGAGACTGAGGCAGGGGGATTGCTTGAACCAGCCTCAGCAAAAGCAAGACTTGTTTCTACTAAAAATAGAAAAAATAGCCAGGTGTAGTGGCAGGTGCCTGTAGTCCCAGTTACTTGGGAGGCTGAGGCGAGAGGATCTCTTGAGCCCAGGACTTTGAGGTTGCTGTGAGGTATGATGTCACGGCACTCTACCCAGGGGGACGAAGTGAGACTTTGTCTAATTTTTTATTTATTATTTTTCATTGAGACACTTTGTCCCTCTGGGTAGAGTATAGTGGTGTCATACTTCACAGCAACCTCAAACTCCTGAGTTCAAGCGATTTTCTTACCTCAGCTTCCCTAGCAGCCTAGGACTGCAGGTGTCTGCCACAATGCCTGGCTATTTTTGTTTGTTTCTTTGTGTGTTTGTTTATTTTAGCAGGCCAGAGCTGGGTTCAAACCCACCAGCCTTGGTCTATGTGGCTGATGCCCTAACCATTGACCTATGAGCACCTGCTGAGACTCTGTCTATAAAAGAAAAAAAAAAGGTAGAATTGTGCTAGAATTACCTTGTACTGGGTCTTCCTTTACAAGCTGCACTTATCTTTTTTTTTGAGACAGAGCCTCAAGCTGTCACCCTGGGTAGAGTGCTGTGGCATCACAGCTCACAGTAACCTCCAATTCCTGGGCTCAAGCGAGTCTCTTGCCTCCGCCTCCCAAGTAGCTGGGACTACTGGCGCCCGCCACAACATCCGGCCATTTTTTGGTTGCAGCCATCATTGTCGTTTGGCGGGCCTGGGCTGGATTTGAACCCGCCAGCTCAGGTGTACGTGGCTGGCGCCTTAGCCCGTTGAGCCACAGGCGCCGAGTCTGCACTTACCTTTTATGTGCATCATTAAAAATTTTTTAAACTTAAAGAATGCAAGGTTCAGGCCTCTGGGAAATTACCCAAAGAAAATGAAATTATGATTTTTGTTTGGAATAACAGATGGTCTGTAGACCTTGTTCTGATGTTTCTGGCTAGTAACCCTTTGTTGAATCTTTTCTCTTGTATTTGCGTAACAAATGGGATGAACAGTTAGAAAAGCCAATGTTTTTTGTTTTTGTTTTTGTTTTTTGCAACAGCCTCAAGCTGTCGCCCTGGGTAAAGTGCCCTGTGGTCACAGCTCACAGCGACCTCAAGTTCCTGGGCTTACCCGATTCTCTTGCCTCAGCCTCTCGAATAGCTGGGACTATAGGTACCCACCACAACGCCCACCTATTTTTTTTTTCTTTTTGGTCGTAGTTGTCAGGCCCAGGTGGGATTGAACCCGCCAGCTCTGGTGTATGTGGCTGGCACCTTAGCCTATTGAGCTACAGGCGCGGAGCCAAAAGCAAATGTTTTTGAAATTTTACTTAACAACTTTGGTAATGAACTCTGGTTTAGGGCCTGTTTTAAAGTTGTGGTAATCTGGCTCGGCGCCTGTGGCTCAAGCGACTAAGGTGCCAGCCACATACACCTGAACTGGTGGGTTTGAATCCAGCCCAGGCCCGCCAAACAACAATGATGGCTGCAACCAAAAAAATAGCCGGGCGTTGTGGCAGGTCCCCGTAGTCCCAGTTACTTGGGAGGTGGAGGCAGAAGAATCTCTTGAGCCTAGGAATTGGAGGTTGCTGTGAGGTATGATGCCACGGCACTCTACCCAGGGCAACAGCTTGAGCCTCTGTCTCAAAAAAAAAAAAAAAAAAAAAAGTTGTGGTAATCTGATATTTTCTTGAGACAGTTACTGAAGATGACAAATCCTTGTTAAAAGTGGTCATAGCTGGCTCGGCGCCTGTGGCTCAACGGGCTAAGGTGCCAGCCACGTACACCTGACCTGGCGGGTTCGAATCCAGCCCGGGCCCGCCAAACAACAATGACGGCTGCAACCAAAAAATGGCCAGGCATTGTGGCAGGCGCCTGTAGTCCCAGCTACTTGGGAGGCGGAGGCAGGAGACTCGCTTGAGCCCAGGAATTGAGGGTTGCTGTGAGCTGTGATG
>CAUYRH010106003.1:0-19293 GCA_963574655.1 Perodicticus potto | reverse complement strand
TCACTAAGCTTCCCAGGCTGGTCTCAAAATCCTGGCCTCAAGCTATCCTTCTGCCTTGACCTCCCAAAGTTCTGGGATTACAGGCATGAGCTACCACCCTGTCGAGCCTCATTTGCCAAGCTATACAAAAGCTATCATGGGACTAGCCCATTTTCTAAAAGATACATACATAAAACATCCGTGTCAAAATCACCTAAATAGGCATTTGTTAAAATTAAGATTCGCAAGTCTCTCCCAAGTTCCATGGAATCAAGAACTCTGAAGCTGGGGCCCAGGGATTTGCATTTTTAATATAGCTCTCCACCCTTTCACTCCAGATGGTTCTGATATATATTTAATAAGTTGCAAAGATGCTCCACTTCATGTGTGATTATTCATATTGTTACCTTTTTCTAGAATATGTGTGATTGTTCATATTGTTACCTTTTTCTAGAATATGTTTCCCCCACCTTTGTCTGTGGAGATCCTGCCTGGGTTTCTAAGCTCAGCTCAAATATAGATCATCTCTGAAACCCTCCTTCATCCACTTCTCAAACAGAGGCCAGTTTTCATGTTGCTGGGGGAAGGATATGAGAAATCTTTAGTGCTGGGATAAAAGGAAGTTCTATGCGCACTGGGATAGAGCTCAAGGAAGGGCTCTGATATCTACACTAAATTATTGTGCCTGAGTTTTTTCGTTTGAGTTTCAGTCACTATAAGAGCTTTAAAATGTGGAAACCAATAACTAGGACACTAGTACTGAACTTTTGACTGATGAAAACAGTGAACTACAAACATCTATCCATGATAGTTGAGACAGAATTTTGATATCCATTTAAAGATGGAAGAATAGGAATCAAAAAGATACCAAAAGGCTGCCAAATAGACAACTGCATATGTGTAGTAATAGAGAGAGGTAATTTCTAATAAGGGACATTCTCTTGCCCACCGGCAGACAATAGGCAACTCTCTAATAAATCATATGCAGTTGGAAGACAGGAGAGGAAGAAAGGGGCTAACAAGAGATGCAAGATTTGATTACATTAAAATTTTAAAACCCCACTAGGTGAGAGACATTAAATCAGTGCTTCTCAAAGTGTGGTCCAGAAACACTTGCATCATAAACACCTGCATCAGAAAATAACGGAGCTTATTTAAGATGCAGATCCCTATGAATAGGAATCTCTAGGGGTCAGGACCCAATGACCAACATTTGAGAATAACGTCACAAGATGAATTCTCTTTCTAGTTTTGACACTTCCTTCTTCTAATTTGTGATCATACTGATTCTCCGGGATTTAAGGGAACTCCCGGAAACATAAGCCATGAGAAAGAAGTTCTGATCAGAACATAACTGAAGCTCGAGAGAGAATTGCAATCTTTGTATTAGTTTAGAGAGATTTAGGTAAACCCAAGCATCAGGTATTGCCAGTCCTGAAAGGGTTTATTTTAGATCCTTTTACACCTACTGTTAACTTTTTCAAACCAACAAAAAGAAGAAATATGCCCCAGTCAAAGACTTTCTGCCTTTACTAATTATACAGGAACAGCAGAGTACTATTACTTATTTTCCCAGAGATCCTTGATTATTTTTGTAATAAACTCTCTTATGTAATAAGATTGCCAAGGCAAGGCTTTTCTGTGGATTTTGCTGATTTATGCCAGTAGATTCACCATCTTCAGCCACAGGTTTACAAGCAAACTATCACCCCTGGCACATTATGAGCTATCAAGCCACGTGTCTAATACTTCCAATACCTTCTAGAGCCTGTATAAGTGAACTTAAGAATCTCTCCAAAACTGTATCTACATGAGGCAAATGATAAATGAAATTATCAGATTAATTCAATGTTAAACAAATAATTTAACTTACAGAGCCTTGGACGTGGTTGACTGGTATGAAGCATATTTTTAGATGTCCAGTACAATTTCTAAAGAAAAATACAGAAGTATAGTATGTTAATTTTTTCCAGTTAGAGACATAATCCATTCTAATGAGCTGCCTCCATATAATATGCAAGCAGTCTCATACCATAATGGGATATCACTCCCAACCACAATAAAAATCCCCAAAGCCAGAGAAAAGATTTTTGCCATATCGATCCATCCATAAATCTGTTTAACAAATATTTACTCTATTATTTCATAAGTCTTATTCTAGATGCTATGATACAGCAATTAAAAAAACAGATAAAGTGACTACCCTCATGGAGCTTATAGTTTAGTGGGAGAAACTGAAAATAAACATGAAGACAAAAAAAAAAAATTTCAGATTGCAACAAATGCTGTGAATAAAATAAAACAGAGTAATTAGATAGGGTAACTGTAGGGGTGAGAAAGTATATTGGATAATTGAGAAAGGCCTCTTTGAGGAAAGAGGTAACACGTAAATTGAAACCAGAATGACAAGAGCCATCATTAAGAAGATCTAGAGACAAAGCAAGAGGGAATGGCAAATGCAAAGACCCTCAAGTGGGATAAAATTCGGTCTGGCTGAGGAATAACAAGGACAATATGGTTTTAACAGAGAGAGGAAGAAAAAAATTCTCTGGAGATGAGGTCATTCAGTAGGCAGAGTCAGATTGTTTTGGACCTCATAAACCATGGAGAAGAGTATAGAATTTGTTCTAAGTGCAACAGGAAAGCAAACTGTGGACTGATGGAAGCATGATACCTGAAGATATATTTGCCATCATATTGTTAGCAATAGCTACTGAGTATTCAGTCACTACCATATGCTGAAATGCTTTGGAAAACAATTTCCTTTCATCAGTGCTTTGTAGGTCTCCCTGTAGAGATCTATCTCTTTCTTGGTTTGGTGTATTCCTAGGCATTTTATTTTATTTGCAGCTATTGAAAATAGCATTGAGGTTTTTTTTTTAATGTTAGGATATTAGGGGGTACATTTGTCTTGTTTACATAGTTGGTTTTGTGCACAAATTGAGTCAAGGTCATAAGTGTGCACCATACCCATAGGTGTGAATTTACCCATCCCCTCCTCCCTCCTCTCCACACTTGATTTCCACTGAGATTTACTTCCATATGTGCATGTATTGATTGATCAGTTCCAACCTGGTATTGAGTACATGTGTTTGTTTCACCATTCCTTTGTTGCTTTACTTAGAAGAATGGTCTCCAGTTCCATCCAGGGGGTCTCAAAAGACACAAGTTCACCATTTTTATTCATGACTGGATAGTATTCCATAGTATGCATATACCACATTTTATTAATCCATTCATGTATTGATGTGCACTTGGATTGTTTCCATGTCTTTGCAGTTGTGAATTGTGCTGCTATAAACATTCAAGTGTAGGCGTCCTTTCTCTAAAATGACCATTTTCCCTTGGGTATCTACCCAGCAGTGGGATTTCTGGATCAAATGTAGATCTACTTTAAGTTCTTTGAGATACCTCCATACAATTTTCCATAGAGGTTGTACTAGTTTGCAGTCCCACCAACAGTATATAAGGGTTCCTTTCTCTCTCCTCATCCAAGCCAGCATCTGTTGTTTGGGACTTTTTAATACGAGCCATTCTTATTGCAGTTAGTATCTCACTGTGGTTTTGATTTGCATTACCCTAATTATTAGTGAAATTGAGCACTTTTTCGTAAGTTTGTTGGCTATTAGTATATCTTCATTTGAAAAGTTTCTTTACATGTCTTTTTCCATTGTCAAGTGTAAAACATAGATGTTTTGGTACAATAATCAAGTAAATGAGATGAAAACTATGTTGATTGGTTTGATCTAACCACGTCAGATTGTATAAAAAAACAGCACATTGTACTCCACATACGCATGAACGTATTCATGATCTATATGTATTTGACTTAAAAAAATAAAATAAAATGGGGTTGTTTCACTATTTCTTGCTTATTTGCTTGAGTTCTTTGCAGATTCTGGTTATCAGTCCTTTATCAGATGTATAGCATGAAAATATTTTTCCCCATTCTGTGGGTTGTCTATTTATTCTTTTGATTATGTCCTTGGCTGTGCAGATTTTTAATTTGATCAGGTCCCATTTATTTATTTTTGTTGTTGTTATGATTACTTTGGGGGTCTTCTTCACGAATTCTTTGCCCAGGCCAATATCTTTAAGAGTTTTTCCTAATTTTTCCTCTAGAATTTTTATAGTTTCCTGCCTTAGGTTTAAGTCCTTTATATAGCATGAGTTATTTTTTGTGAGTAGTGAAATGTGCAGATCCCATTTCAGTTTTTTTCCATGTGGTTATCCAGTTTTCCCAGCACCATTTATTCAACAGGGATTCTTTTCCACAGTGTATATTTTTATCTGTTTTGTTAAAAATCAGAAAAGTATATAAAGATGATTTCAGAGCCCAAATACCACTTTGGCTGTAGAGGTAAAATGCAGCAATAAGGGTCTACCCAACAGAATGAACCAAAATTCCCCACACATATCTATTCTTTCAATAAATCTTAATAGCTTGAATTCCCCACTGAAGAGTCATAGGTTGGCTCACTGAATAATAAAACCCAAACCAACTGTCTTCTGTCTCCAGAAAACATGACTAGCCTAGAAGGACTAATTTAGACTCAAGTTGAAAGGTTGGAAAACAATATTCCATGCAAATGAAAATCAAAAGAAAGCTGGTGTACCCATTCTCCTATCAGAAAACATAGGCTTTAAATCAACCAAAGTAAAGAAAGGTAAAGATGGTCACTATATAATGGTGAAGAAGACTTAACAATCATAAACATCTGCAAACCCAACACAAGAGTGCCCAGATTCTTAAAGTAAACTTTACTCAACTAAACAAAATGATTAACAGCAATGCCATAATTACCCCACTGCCAGAACTGGACACATCCTCTAAATGGAAAATAAACAAACAATGGACTTAAACCAAACTCTAGAATAAATGGATATTGTAGACATTTATAGCACATTCTACCTAGAAACATTCTCTAAGATTAGTATTGAGTTATTGATTTGACTCTCAGCTTGATTGTTATTAGAATATAGAAATGCTTCTAATTTCTGTACACTGATATTTTAACCTGTGACTTTGCTGAATTTGTTTATAAATTATAGGAGTGTTTTAGTTGAGTCTTTAGAGTGTTCTAGATACAAGACCATATTGTTGGCAAACAGGGATACTTTTATCTCTCCTTTCCCAATATGAAACATCTTTTTTTGTTTGTTTGTTTTTTGCAGTTTTTGGCCAGGGCCAGATTTGAACACGCCACCTCTGGTATATGGGGCCCGTGCCCTACTCCTTGAGCCACAGGTGCCGCCCCCAATATGGAACATCTTTATATCTTTATATCTTTCTCTCTCCTGATTGCTCTGATTAGTACTTCCAGTGCTATGTTGAATAGAAGTGGTGACAAAGGGCATCCTTGTCTTGTTCTGGTTCTTAAGGAGAATACTTTCAATTTTTCCCCATTCAGTATGATGTTGGCTATGAGTTTATCATATGTGGTTTTTGATATTTTGAGATATGTTCCTTCAATGCTTATTTGTTGAGGGTTTTTTAATCAATATCATGAAACACAGCTAGATTTTATCAAATGCCTTTTCTGTATCTAATGAAATGATCATATGGTCTTTGTTTTTATTTCTTTTTTTTTTTTGTAGTAAATCACGTTTATTGATTTATATGTATTGAACCATCCTTTCATCCGCAGTGTGTAACCCACGTGATTGTGATGAATTATCTTTTTTATGTGCTGTCCAATTTGGTTTTCTGTTGAGGATTTTGGTATTCTGTTGAGGATTTTTTCATCCATATTCATAAGGGGTAATTGTCTGTAGTTTTGTTGTTATTTCTGCTGTTATATCCTTTCCTAGCTTTGATAATGAGGTGGTATTGGCTTCACAGAATTAGTTCCCTCCTTTTCGATGTTATGGAACACTTTCAGTGTAAAGGGTGCAAGTTCTTTTTGATAGGTCATATAGAATTCAGCTGTGAATTAATCTGGTCCATGGATTTTCTGTTGTTATTGGGAAAATTTTTGTTACTGTTACTTATTATTGTCCTGTTCAGAATTTTTAATTCTTCCTGATCTACAATTGGGAGGCTGTGCTTCTTAAAAAGTATCCATTTATTCTAGGTTTTCTGGGTTGTGCGCATAGAGGCTTTCATAGTGGTCACATGTGATATTTTGTACTTCCGTGGTATCAGATATAACACCTCCTTTTTCATTTTGGATTGAGTTTATTTGAGTATCCTCTCTTTTATTTCCCGTTAATCTAGCCACTGGTATATTAATTTTGTTTATCTTTTCAAAGAGTCAACTTTTTATTTTATTAATCCTTTTATATTTTTTGTTTCCATTTCATTTAGTTATGCTCTGAGGTTTGTTATTTCTTCTGCTAGCTTTGGGTTTGTTTTTCTAGAACTTTGAGGTATGACATGAGATTATTAATTCGTGATCTTTCTGACTTTTTTATTAAGTCATAAACACATAGATCATGTATACATTGATGCCTTCATGGGTTACAATGTGCTGAATTTATATACAATTGGGAATGCTTACATCAAACTAGTTCATATAGTCTTTACCTCTTTTACTTAATTGTTGTGTTAAGACATTTATACTCTATATTTAGTAGATTTTACATGTTTTTGATGTAAACATTTAAGGCTTTGAACGTTCCCCTTAACACTGCTTCTTTTGTATCCTGTACATTTGGAAGCTTGCGTACTCATTGGCATTCAGTTTGATAAATCTCTTGATTTTTATTTTAATTTCATCACTGATCCAAGGATTTTTCAGCAGCAGGTTATTTATTTTCCATAAACCTTTCAACAATCCTATAAAATGTGACTGCTCCCATATGAGGCAACAGAACCTTAGAGTTCACCCAAGGCCATACAACTAAGTAGTTAATCCAAGATTCATTTTTTTTTATTTGTGTCTATCTGACTCCAAATTCAAAGGCCATCAATCACTACACAAACTAAGATTTATTATTAAACTAATGTATACTCAAGCATATGTACCATATAAGTTATAATGCCATTCATGAAGAGCTTAGTATATGACAGACACTAA
The DNA here is from genome assembly GCA_963574655.1 of Perodicticus potto. Classification (NCBI taxonomy): domain Eukaryota; kingdom Metazoa; phylum Chordata; class Mammalia; order Primates; family Lorisidae; genus Perodicticus; species Perodicticus potto. The sequence continues at coordinate 12,295 of CAUYRH010106003.1, read as the reverse complement.
ACAGAATTCAGTTATTATTCACCTTTACCCCATGAGATAGGTACTATAGTTATGCCATTTTGCCAATGACAAAATTGTGGCTGAGAGAGTCTAAGGACTCATGGTCACATAACTGAAAAATTCAAAGCTAGATCCATTTGATTCCAAAGCCCCAATCAACAGTATGTCTCAAAAATGCCAAATGCCATTTGTCTTTAGGACTGTTTTTTATTCAAATGTTATCCTGGTTTGGATACTTGTATCATTACTATCCTGCTACTTTATGCATAAGCATCAAAACATATGAAAGAATAGCAAAAATCATATTATCAGAATTGAAACTCAATTAAAGGTGAGGTGATATCTTCAACCCAGCTCTCTTTTCTGGTCCCTTTGCAGACAAGTCCATCTGTGTGAGGACAGGAAGCTGCAAGATTTCTTTGTATATCTGAGAGAAAATGACTCTTCTGTCTTAGCTATAAATAGAAAAGATGTGACTGGATAAGTTTGTAATGTCTGTTAAAATGCTAAAATCCAAGCATCTAGTGGTAATGTACTCTGAACACCCTCTGGTATCCACTCTTCTCTGTGCATCCAACAATGCGTGGGACTTCTAAGGACCCCTTTCTATTAAGAAAAAGTAAGGTAAAGGAAAATTACTCTAAGGATGTTTAATAAGTTGAAAATTTAAGGTGGATATTATTTAAACTTTGGAAAGACAATGGAATATTATTCAACCATTGGAAGGAATGAAGTACTGATATATGCTACAGCATAAATGTATATAGAAAATACTATATGCGAGCCAAATTGAAATGCCACAAATTATATGATTCCATTGATATGAAATTTTCAGAATAAGCAATTCTACAGAGGTAGAAAATAGATTAGTCATTTTCAAGTGCTGGAGATCTTGGAGGTAATAAAATGGGTTTGGGTTTCTTAGCCAGGGGTGATAAAAATATTCTGAAATTAGATAATGGCGAGGGTTGTACAACATTGTGAGTATACTAAACATCACTGAATTTTATACTTAAGGTGAATTTTATGATATATGAAGTATATGTCAATAGCACTTTTATAAAAATTATATATTTGTAGAGATAATATTAACAATATTTAATATTAAGAATATTTGTATTCCATGCAAGTCTCAGAAGCTAGCTAGACAAACACATTCATGGCAATTAGGATCCAGACCCCACAGAAATTCAACCCTGATGATAGATTTTCTTTTAATCTTTCTCTTTTCCTTTAGTGTACTAATAAACAGTCTTCTTGCAGCTCCTTAAGAATGCAAGCAATGAAGAGGTGCAAGATTCAGACAGGAAGAAAGAGGACATTATCTTAAATTTATTCATAGATACTGGCACTGACCATTTGTTTACTACCATCAGAGTTAGAAGACATTAAGAGAAAAGTGCAGGGCTAACCAAAGCTTTTGGAACCTCTACTTTCTTATGCTAGAGATAATTTTACAGAGCATAACTCATAATATTAATTATGATGATAATTAAAATAATAGGTAATATTTGAGTACTCACTTTGTGCTAGGCACTATATTAACTGCTTTATGCAGATTGTCTCATTTCCTTCTCCCAACTATCCTGTGAAGCAAATACTATTTACCCCATTTGATAGGTGAGAAAACTGAGGGAAAGAAAGATTAAGCAACTTACTCCATGTCAAAAAATTGATAAGTGGTGGGACCAGAACAGAAGCCCAGCCAGTATGATACCTGATCTCATGTTCTTAGCCACTTCACTATATACTATTAATACTTCCCAGTAGCTTCACAATATATTAAGTATATTAATATATTAAATAAATATCCCAAGCACATTCTTCTCACCAGGTTATCTACCTATAAGATAGATGTTATTATTAGTCTCCATTCTGTAGGGGAGAAAACAAAGGCATAGAGAGGCTTCGCAACCTGTCTAAGGCATAGAATTACTAACTGCCCCAGAAAGTAGCAGAGGGTTAAATCAAATCCAAGCAGTCACTAAATTATGTCATAACATTTTCTGATGTTTTGGTACTAACCTCACACATAAGAGGGGACTCAGAATCCATCTGACCAATAAGAGTCAAACATATTCATCATCCAGCCTACTCTAACTTATAAAATTAACCAATGTAGGTACCTGGTATCTCATCCCCTCTCTGCACACTTGTAGCTGCTCTGTGTGCTACCCTAGTCCTTCTAGCCTGTTTATGGAAGAGTGATTTTTCCCCAAAACATAAATCATATAGTAGTAAGTGCACTGACTAGCCTTTGAGTTGTACAAAGGCAGCTTTGGCTTTCCTCTTTTCATGTATTTTACACAACAAAGAACAGCTGGGACATGTAAATCCCCACTGCCTAGAAGCTGCAACTGGAGTTTTATAGTACATCTAATTAAGAAAAAGTTGGATTTTTCAAGATCTTTAGTATGAAATACATCCATTTTATTAGTTGGAAAAAGCTTCCCAAAGTGAGGCATTAAGTAAAGGTGCTGATTGAATTTTATCACCCTTAGTAATTAAAAAATAAAAGTGACTTATCACGGATGGGTGGGTGGGGGGAACAATGTAATGAAGAATAATAAAATACATGTATTTAAAAAATAAATAAATAAATAAATAAATAAAAGTGAAATCTGATAATAGATTTTTAAACAATACTACCCTTCAGACACAATCAATTTCTTTCATTTTCTCCCTCATATATGCATTCAGTTATTATAACTTATTTTAAAGTAAATACACTTTTAAGGATAATGCTACACTATCTCTTGCCAGATGTAAATATGAAATATATTCTAATATCAGTACATAGGTAGTACCAAAGTAGGGATTCTAGGTGCAATAAGGAAAGCGCTTGATAGTGATCTAAGGCTGGGGACAGTAAGTAGGCAGAGGGATAAATCCCCTGTATTTGCCAAAAATCAACAAAAGTAAATCAAAATTCTAAGATCTATTACAAAGCAAAGGAAACAGCTAGGTCTTTATAGTCTGGATTCCAAGATGTCTTATATGCAAAAAATCAATAATTAGATTATCAATATGAGGCTGATACTTGGATAGAGTTTCTTTGCCACAGAGGTTGACACATACACACTACACACAAGGCAGGAAATTGTGTCAGTATATGAGTAGAAAGGGACTTAAAAGGGTTATTAAAGTGGCAGCAGCTGGCAATGGAAAGAGCGGAGAAATCAATAGCTATAGATGGGTCCTAATAAATGTCAAAAAGCCTTTTATTAAGGCAGTGTTGTTCTCAACTATGAATATGCATGGACTGAGCTGGTGGGCACCAGATCGCCTGAATAACTCTTTCAACAGGGACCCAATGTCATTCTGGAGATACAGAGCCAAGGATGCCACACAGGAACACTGCTGTCAACAGCACCTGCACTGGACTCTTCTCTCTTGTCACTACACACTTCAGATGGTGGCCCTCAGAAGGCCAGACTACACTGAGTACATCTTGTACAATGTGGAAGCTGTCTTTCTAAAGTCCTTGATTGAAGGGAAATTGTTACTTTTGTGCTCTTTCAAAGAAATCTTGTATTATTTAAGCAAATTGGCAGTAGCACACTTGGTACCACAGTAGCAACCTTGGAGAATTTTTTCATGAGACCTTATCACCCCAATTGATATGAGCTAATATCCTGATGGTCAACCTTTTATGAATGTTACATTTTTGAAATATAACTCTATTTGTACTGTGGTCTTGCTACATCATATTTTTTTAATATTCCCTGTAAGAAATGCATCAGAAACTCTACTTACATAACAGCTGAGCAATGTTGAAATGGAAAATGACTTCTTAATGGATATATGGGTATGTGGTTTCCTTGTGTAGTGATGAAAATATTTTGGAACTGGGTAGAGGTGATGTTTGCACAACACATGAATTACTATCACTGAATTATATACTTTTTAAAAGGTTAATTAATATTATGTCAGTATTAAATAAACCTTTACTTGATATTTACTTTGTTCCAGGTATTATGCTAGATTCTGGGTATACAAATAAGAATTACAGTTAATGTTCATTAGATTCTCATGAGGTACAAGGAAGTATTCCAAGATCTGAATCTATATTAACTAATTTTATCATAGCAACCTCTGAAAAGAGCTTAAAAATTACTATTAGTTCCATTTTATAGAGGAGGAAACTGAGGAATAGGGAGATAAAGTAACTGACCTAAGATATGGTAACTAATAAGTAGTAGAGCCAGGATTTAAACCTCACCAGTTCAGCTCCAGAGATTGTGAATTTAAGAACTATACTACAGTGCCCCAGATGTAGACACTGGCCAAAGAATTTCACAGTCAATTCATGGCGAGTGCCAAGAAAGCCCACAGGAGAAGTACCTAAGAAATGGCAGACAGCTGGAAAGTATCCAAGAAGAGATAACACCTGACATTTCATAAATTATAAATAAGAATGAAACACACAAACAAGAAGGGAGAGTGTTTTAGATAGAGTAAGAGATCTGAAAAAGCATAGAGATGAGAATTGTTATTAGCATTTTGGTGTTAGTAGAGTATCAAAAGTGAATGGATGAGTGACAGGCTATGTGCTGTGAAAAGGCCCACACATGCTACTTTATCCTGTAGGCATAGAAGACCTATTGACATATTTTAAGTAAGCCTGACACAGAGTTGAATTTTAGAAGTATCATTCCAGTAGCACACTAGAGATTGAAATTTAGAGGGACGAGATTCTAGGTAGAAAGGGAAACCTGTGAGGAAGCTCTTTTACACCTTCTGAAAATAAACAATGATGTGATATGACTACAAATGGCATCAAAAGGAACAGATAGAATGAATAAATATTTAGGAATTCAAATAATCAAGACTCATAATCTCAATAAGTGTCTCAAAAACTTGAGGCAGCCAGAAAGATCAGAAGGAAAATATTTCTCTTGATAAGTGTCACCTTTCTATTGTTAAGAACTGCTAAACATTGCTAAACTGAATTCAGGAATAAGTATTCTGTTCTTTATTTTCAGAAGCTATTTCATTGAAATTCTAAATGTAAACAGTCTTTATAAAGTTACATACAGGAATACCAAACTACTTTAGGGGAAAAATAATCCAGATTCAGTGTGTAAATAGAATCCATGCATTCCTAGAGATTTGAAAAGAGACTGGTTTGAAATGGATATAAGAAATTAACGATGCAGCATGTGGCTGTCTGGATTGCTTTGTCATCCTAACTGCATGTGGTTTCAAGATAGCAGGAATTAAAAAAAGATATGTCAGAGAGTTAGACTTCATTGGGAAATGATCTTGGCATCATAAAAGAAAGACTGAAAGTTGGGAAAAAATAGATTGTGGAGAACCGTTAATCGGTAGCCAAAAATATAAATAAATGTTTCCCATCTCAGATCTGTTTTATATTTACCAATATCTACCCTTCTTTTATACTCTGCAACTTACTCAAACATCCTTTGGTCCCCACAACCTGCTCAACTATTTGAAAGTCACAACAAAAATGTTAGTTGATTAGACTCCCCCATTAACTACCCCTCCCTCGAAGAATCTAGTGTCACCAAGGACTTGAGATATACTCAAGTAAAGAACCAGAGGGCGGTGACTGTGGCTCAAAGGAGTAGGGCGCTGGCCCCATATACTGGAGGTGGTGGGTTCAAACCTGGCCCCGGCCAAAAACTACAAAAGAAAAAAGAAACTAGAAAGTAATATGAGATGAAATATGGCCCAAGATCATCATAAGTGTTGAGGCAAGTATGAGTTTTGCAAAATCAATGATAAGAAGTTCCAACTGAGATCTGGAGGGGTCTCTGTGAATTTCCCAGCAGGTGTGCTACATAAACCACAGTAGAGTGGAAGAACATGCCTTGCAGATATACTGGCAAGAGGAGAGGACACAAAGGCATCTTTGGACTAGTAATATTGACCTAGATAACAAATGTCTTCAAATATCAGGTAAACATATTTGTTACCAGTGTGAGAGAATTTCTTTCACATGATTTCTAGCTCTTTGAACTACTTATCTAATAAATGATTTCCTGTAATTAAATTATTTAAATGGCCACCAAAAACTGAGGACTTCCAAACCAGATAGGTTGCAAAGTGATTCTTAAATTTCCTGCACCCAAGCCATATCACAAAATGTGCTTGGGTTCTTCAGTGATGGTAATTTTATATTCATCAGGGGATATTAATATAAAGTTTTCTAAGGTTCTGTGCAAATCATAAAATGCCAGCTCAATTTTTATCTACTGTTTCCCTGGATAGAGAGGAGAGCAGAAGATTGTCTTGAGTCTGAGTAAGACCTGATTTCATAGTGAGAATGCAAGTGGAGGGGCTGGGTAACCATCTGGAGAATAGTTCTGCCTTTACAGTTAGGTGCAGTATTCATAAGGCAAAACACACTGCACAGAGAAAATTCTAGCATTTGTCATTTGTCAGTGCTTCATTTTGGAAGAGAATTTATAAGTTCCTGACCTCATTTGGGCTACAGAACCCTCTGTAATCCAAAGATAGGTTGCATCTGGCAGGGAGTATAAAAGGGAAGAGCAGAGAACAAATAACCTATTATCTCTGAGACATGCTCACTAGCCCTGCCTCCCAGCACAATCTTACACACAAGCTCACACTCCTCAAGCTCCATAGCATGGCTGCCTACCTATACCTGCAGTATCTCCTATTAGTAACTCACTAGTCTCCCTACTGCAACCATCTTAACTTGTGGTATCTGCTGTCTCCCATCTACTTGACTGGGTTCCAGGCCTAGCCTGGCCTTGGCCTTATTGCTCATCATCTCCCTAAAATCCAAGGCAAGCTCTGCAATAGACCAGAGAGATGCTCTGTTCAAACCTCCTCCAATTCAAGTCTGCAGATAAATTCTTTCCAAGAGGAAAATTCCATGAGAAAAGGTCCAAGGCTATAGGAGAGCTCATACTTTCTTCCACGCCCAGACTTAAAGAGGTATCCTGAGGAGGTGGATCCTGCAGTTATCTAAATTGTGATTCCTATTCAATAAATGGTGCTGGGAGAACTGGATATCCACATGTAAAAGACAAACACTGGACCCGCACCTTTCTCCACTCACAAAAATTGATTCAAGATGGATAAAGATCTACATCTAAGGCATGAAACATTAAAAATCCTCAAAAAAGTGTGGGAAAACACTTGAAGATATCGGCCTGGGGAAAGACTTTATGAAGAAGACTTCTGTGGCAATTGCAACAACAAAAGTAAACAAATGGGACTTAATTAAACTGAAAAGCTTCTGTACAGCTAAGGAGACAACCAAAGCAGATAGGCAACCTACACAATGGGAAAGGATATTTTCATATTATGAATTGGACAAAAGCTTGATAATTAGAATCTACAGAGAACTCAAATTAATCAACAAAAAAACCAATGATCCCATATATCACTGGGCAAGAGAAATTAATAGAACCTCCTCAAAAGAAGATAGACAAATGGCTAACAAACATAAGAAAAAAATGCTCATCATCCCTGATTATTAGAGAAATGCAAATCAAAACTACTCTTAAATATCACCTAACCCCATTGAGAGTGTCCCATATCACAAAATCTCAAAACTGCAGATGCTAGCAGAGTGGATGTGGAGAGAAGGGAACACTTTTACACTGCTGGTGGGACTGCAAACTGATACAACCTTTTTGGAAGGAAGTACGGAGAATCCTCAAAGAACTCAAACTAGACCTCCCATTTGATCTTGCAATCCCATTACTGGGCATCTACCCAGAAGAAAAAAAATCCTGTTATCATAAGGACATTTGCACTAGACTGGTTATCACAGCTCCATTTACAATCTCCAAAATGTGGAAACAGCCTAAATGCCCACCAATCCAGGTATGGATTACCAAACTGTATGTATATCATGGAATACTATTCAGCCTTTAAAAAATGGAGACTGTACATCCTTTGTATTAACCTGGATGGAAGTAGAACATGTTATTCTTAGTAAAGCTTCATAACAATGGAGAAGCAAGAATCCTATGTACTCAATTCTTTTATGAGGACAATTGGTGACCTAGTACACTGTGGGTGGTAGAGGAAGAAGGGTGCAGGGAAAGGGAAGAAGGGAGGGGATTGGGGTTACAGGTATGATACACCTCTTGGGGATGAGTCACAATTATAAGAGGGACTTTACCGAACATATGCAATCAGTGTAAACTGGTTATTTTTACCCTCAATGAATCCCCAACAATAAAAAAATTATGATGTTCATTTATATACATATGTATTTGCACAATAAGTCAAATCAAGTCCAGCCTGCTCAAAAAACTCCATTTAGAAGTGGCTACTTGCATATTGGTGTGAATGTGATAAAAAGTAAATAGAAAAAATTTTGTTTAAGTCAAGGTGAAGTCTGTGGTATTTCCTTACAAAAAGGCAGGTAGTGCTGAGCTGTCTGAAAGCAAGATGGACTATTTCATCTGCAGAGCAGCAGGAATCATTGAGAGAGGGATGCTATCATCATATCCAAAATGAAACAGACCACTAGTGGATACACTAGAGAAAGCTGAGGGACCTTTGAGTGAATCAGTGTTTAGAAAGGAGAATGCCTCCATGGGGGAGAATTCTACTTATACCCCTTCCAACAGTTGGCCTCTGGTTTTAAAGTTAAACAGCAAAAACTTATTTAGGGCGTATTACATTTGGAGGATTTTTAGGGAGTAGGGACTGTGTTGGAATTCCATTTCATTATAGATTATAATATCTGTATTTTTTAAATGTTCCACTATATTTACTCTCCTTTAAAATACACAAGGTCTTCCCTCCCCAAGTGATTTGGTAATAGTTGTTTGCAATATCCACAAGACGCAGCTATAATCAGTGAAATTGCTAGAACTCTTTGTTTTGCTGATTCAGCAGATGTGCTTAAGATCTATAAAAATAAAATGATCTCCTATAAATAGTCAAGACTGGCAGCTCCAAAAGAAATAAAAATACAGGTATAATCATTAATCATTTTTGTATGCATTACTTGGATGGAAATGGACTGATAAATTACCACAGGCAAAATGCTAAGCTAAGAAACAAAACTAGATACCTGTTATACTTGAAAGAAATGTTTAAATGACCACTGTTCAAGGATCCTCCATGGTAAGAACAATGAGGCAGCCCACAATTAATTTATTGCTGAGACAACTGACAATTCACTATATTTATGTGGAAAATAGGATATTTGATAAGAATATGAATTTTCTTAGAGTCTAAAGTTTGGTCCACAAAAAGCAAAAGTTTGTCTACTTTAGCAGCTTTAACCAGCTCTATGAAAATACACATCAAAATCCTGGCTTTTTAAAAAATATTGGTAACTGTTCCATAGAAATTTTTCTCTGTCCTTCGAATTCTTTAAGTTGTAGACCCCAAAGAAAAGATCAACTTAAATATGTGATCCCTGACTTCACAAATACTAATGATAAAATCTTTAGCATTTACTCATGGTATAAAACATTTTTAATAGCCTTTCCTATTAATAATGTGACTGGAGAAGAATTATCAAGCCTGATGATTGTGAAAACCCGAACAGAGAACTCAATGCCACTTTCACACATAAATATAGAAATCCCATCTTGCATAGCCTTTGAGAGAGAGAGAGATTGATTTTTTTCCTACCCCCCACCCAAGCCACACAGTCAGAGACCGTGAAACCATCATTCAGTCACTAGCAACTTTGATTTTAAAAGCATACCTAATTGCACTTAGAATTGTATAGCACCAAGGGTGTGCCAGCTGTAGGATCAGAGCTGTCATTCACTAAAAATATACTTCATAATAGTCTTAATCTTTTCATTGTAAATTACAGGAGAGTATTTTAGTGAACCCAGAAATTACTTGCCAATTAAAAACAAAAAAAAACAACTAAAGTTTTTACAGTAATATCAAGAAAATGTTTCCTAACCAGTTATCAGAAGAAGCTATAAAAAACAACGTTAATTTGGATCATTATGTGCTATATTAATTATGTAGGAAGAATGCAAATAAGTACAATGAAGAATCAATCTGATTTAAGGTTTTTGTAAAATTCATATGACCTCCATCTCCATTTTTTCAAATAAACAATACTAAAACCATGAAAATGAAGTCTTAAAGAAGAAATTATGATTATTCCACATTTAAGAGAATGTACCTTAGTAATTATAATCTTTATTAGCCTCACACCCTACAAGGTATATGGTTTTTATTCTAGCCAACAATTGCAAAGAGAACTTGTTTTATTCTTGAGAAAATCGTGTACTGAAGCTGCAAATGGCCAGGCAGTGCCAAGAGTGGAATTCAAGGATTCTCTCACAGCTATGAGGAGTATGGTTTTCTTAATTTGATTAGAAATAATATCTACATGAAATGAGTAAGATAGGAAAATTAAGGAAACTCTTAGAGGATAAAATTTATGTAAACATTTTATGCTTTTACTCTCTCCTAATTATTCCAAATATCCCTTCACTGTCAAATATATTCATTGTATGAATGGATTAAAAAATGATGCCCAGAATTATATATAGTGCAGCATATAATTTTTCAAGCCCATTTCCTGCCCAGAGGTGCCTTGAGTTCCCGTCACAGAAATAAACTAAGATTTACTAAAGCATTACAAGAATGGAGAAACAAGAATTCCATGTACTCAATTCTGATATGAGGACAATTAATGATCTAGTACACAGTGGAAGATGAGGGAAAGGGAGAGCAGAGAGATGGACAGAGGGAGGGGGATAGGGGTCACATTGTGTGACACACCTTTTGTGGGCAGGACACAATTATAAGAGGGACTTGACTTAACAAATGCAATGACCTATAACCTAGTTCTTTGTACCTTCAATGAATATCCAACATTAAAAAAAGAAGACGACCAGCCTGAGCATCACAGTGAAACCCTATCTCTACAAAAACTAGCAAAGTTAGCTGTAGTCCCATTAATTTGTGAGGCTTATACAGGAGGATTGCTTGAACCCAGGAATTTGATGTTGCAGTGAACTATGATGACACCACTGCACTCTAGCCTAGGCAACAAAGAGCGAGCCTATCTGCTAAAAAAAAAAAGAAGCAAAAAAAAATCCAATTGGAAGATACACCCTAATTTCAGAAAAAATATGTTAAAAAGTACAACTTAAAAACATAAAATAAAATGTAAAATAAGCATGCTTTATTTAAAAAATGAATTAAACTAAGAATCATTTATTTTTTCTCTCTTTCCTGTAACATTTGGGGCAGAATTTTTCCATTAAAAAACAGAATTAGAGACTTATATATCTCTTTCCAAATGATAATCCTTTGTATTTTTTGCACACCTCTCCAAACAGACCACCTGCATCTTGCTGTATCACAGGAAAACCCCTATAGTGAGGGTATTAGTGGCTGACTATTGCCAGATACAAGTATATTCCAAGTAATATCAATCTTTTCATACTATTAAATTAATACGGTTTCTCTGATTGTTTTTCCTTCCAAGAAGTGTTAACTTGGGCACTGAATTTTACTCTTTGTTGCCATGTTGTTTGAGTACTACCTATCAGTCCTCTTAAAATGAGTTCCTTTGTGAAAAGAGCCCTCTCCCCAAATGCTTGAGTGTTCTACATAGATAATTTTTCCATAAAGTCTGTAAAGTCAGACATACCTGTTGTACTGGGATAAGTAGATATCTACATGCAAAAGAATGAATTTGGACCCTTCCCTCCCATCATATGCAGAATTTAACTCAAAACGGATCAAAGATCTAAATATGAAAACCAAAACCAAAAAACTCTTAGAAGAACACATAGGAGCAAATATGCATGACCTTGAATTTGGCAACACAACATAGAAAAAATTGGACTTCATCAAAACCAAAATGTTTTATTTATCACACAAAACCATCAAGGAAGTGAGAAATCAACCAACAGAATGGGATAAAATATTTGCAAATCATATGTTTGATAGACAACAATAAATGTGAGTATATCATTCAAGAATAAAAAAGTATTAAATACTGATACATTCTGCAACATAGATGAAACTTGAAAACATTATACGACATAAAAGAAGCCACTCACAAAAGACCATATAATTGTATTATTGTGTTCATATAAAATGCTCAGAATAGGTAAATCAACAGAGATAGAAAAGATATTAGTGTTTTCCAGAGGATAAGGATGGGAAATTGGAAGAAAATGACGTGTGACTGCTAATAGGAATGGAAGTTTCTATGGAGAGCAATAAAAATGTTCTGGAATTAAAAAAAAATTATTTAATCATATATTTCAATTGGATGACTTGCATGGCATTTGAATTATATATCAATATGGTTATATAGCTGATTTATTTATTTATTTCTAGGCCC
>CAUYRH010106002.1:0-19526 GCA_963574655.1 Perodicticus potto | reverse complement strand
TTCTTTGGATGTCTGGGGCCGCTTGAGGGATAAATTTGTCTTTTTAAACAAATCTGGCCCTCTATGGAGTCAGGTGTCAATTGGGTGTGTTTTCTCATTGCCTCCCTAAGCCTCTCTCTCTCTTTCTCTCTCTCTCTCTTTCTTTTTTTTTAATTATTAAATCATAGCTGCGTACATTAGTGCAGTCAAGGGATACAATATGCAGGTCTCACACACAATCTGAGATCTTTTCATCAAACTGTTTAACACAGTCGTTTCATTTTCTTATGTGCTTGGGCAAAGAAAACTCATTGCCTAAGTTGATCATGGAGATCTGAGAGCCAGGCCAAAGTTCAAGGTAAGAATAGGGTACTTACTTTCTGAAAACCGAGTACTCTGCTCTGCTTATCTATGCATGTGTAAGTATTAGGCCCTGGAGGCAGTCAACATTTATAGAAATGGCAAAATCTTACTAAAGGCCAATTGCTGCCTAGCTAGTAATTGCTTAAAAGAATAAAATAGCTAATTAAAAGATTGATAGCCTGAATTTAAAAATAATACTTAAGAGACAGCAAATAAAAATTCTTTATAAGAACTATCAGATCTGCTTCTGTCTGTGTGTCTATATGTCATGTCTGTATGATTTATTATGTGTATGTGATATTTTACTTCCAAATATGTTGGTAGTAAAAGTTGTGATTATCTTTTGAAAAAGCACCTAATTGTTTTATCAAGAAGATAGAAACTAATTCAAAGTGCATTTTAGTTTACATGACTTTAAGAGTATAGTAATTGATGTCTGCTCAATTTTCTTTTCAATTCTGTGGTACCTTGATTCATAATTTCTCTTTACATTCTTGTTCCTTCAGAGGGACATAGTAAACAAATGGACCTCAGATACTGTGAATCTCCTTAAATATTCTCTTAAATTCTCAAAGGTGATTTGGGCTCTAGAACTTTTACCCAGGGTTCCACTGTTGTTTACCACTTGTTCAGTAAATTGGTGATCTTTTGCTCTGTAAAAAGGGTCCCCACTTAACTCTCTCATTCTTTTAAAGTTTCTATCTGGATGAGGCCATAAAGCCTCCAGGTCTAAACTCCAGTGGATATAGACAACTACTACTTACTTACGACATAAAATATCTTAGGACACTCAAAATCTCACCCCACAATGCCTTGAGTCAATTTTGTTACAGCCCTCACTAGAGCTTCCACATCGGTAAAAGGAACAGCTGCTCCTCTTTACACAGACTCCAAATATGCCTTTGGAATCTGTCATGCAATTGGCACAATTGGAAATCTTGTGGTTTCTTAACTTCTGCTGACAATCTTATTGCCAATGAGCCAATGATTCCTGTTCTATTTCATGCTGTTCATCTTCCTTCTAAGATTGCTATTGTTCATCGCCCAGCCCACATTAAGGAACTGATTATCGTATCCCCAAGAACTGTTAGAGCAGACAGGGCTACTAAACATGCAGCCAAATATGGCATTCCATATCCTTTTTACACTCACTTTATTTCCCTGCCATTATCCCTATCTGATATTGTTGATCATAAGGTTAATGCTCCACAATCCAAAAAGAGTACATGGGCACAAAATGGTGCTAAAAAATTATAGGATGGATTATATATTGGGAGAAACAGACTTCCCATGGCCCCTTTTCTTTTAATTTTTTGGCTTGCATCAGTTAGATGGGACATATGTGCAAATGAGGGATAATTATGGAACCAAAAAATAGTTGGTACTGCCTTGTGATCTACAAAATATCTGACCAAATTATTTCCCAGTGTATTATTTGTAAATCTCACCCAATCTCTGAAGGAAGCCAGCACTCTAGGAAGCCCCCAAAGGCCCAGACTGTACTCCAGGTTGATTCTATAGATTGACCTCCAGCTTTAGGCTTTTCTTACTGTATAGTCATTGTTTCCATGTTTAGTGGATAGACTGAATGCTGTCATACTAGGTGTGCTAACACTACGATGGTGGTAAGAAATTAGTAACTGACATCTTTTCTCATTGTGGTATTTCTTTATGGATTGAGTCAGATCAAGGGACTTCTTTTATGGCAAAAACAAACCATTTGTTTGCAAAAACTCTGGGGTACTTACTGAAATTTTATACCCCAAATCATCTCCAATCCTCAGGGCAAGTAGAACATAAAAATCTAGACATGAGAAGGACTTTGGAAAAAGTCTGTCAAGACACTGTACTTAAATGGCCAGAAACATTATCTTTGGTCCTCATAAAAATCCACAATACACCAAATCAGAGACATGGATTAACCTTTTTTGAAGTAGTGTCCAGTCACCCCATTCCTACTGACATTTCTAAACCTTTTATTCCTGGACTGACTGAACACTATGGGGATTTAAGTGAACAATTTGAAACCATGACTTGCTACATACAAGTACAGGCACTAACGAGCATGCTTGGAATATATCAGCAAGTGGTGAAGGGAGCATGACCTCCACTGACTGTCAGGCTGCCTTAACCTGTTTGACCAGGAGATCACACGCACATCAAAGTGCTTAGATGATATGTCGTGTTACCTTGCTGGGAAGGCCCTCATGAAGTACTGCTAACCACCTCCACCATCAAAATAAAAGAAAAATTATCCTGATTCGTACGAGCCACAACATATTACACTGAGACAACTGGAGGATCTCTCCTACAGTTGACCTGAAAGTTCGGATTTTCAGGGCCTATTCCTAGGACTGTGAAGCAGATGTCTTTACAAAGTAGACAGCTTTGTTCCAAGATTATGGGTCAAGAAACCCCATTGTTCATCTAAACTTTTTTTTGGTACTTTTTCCTTTTTACCCCACCAAAAGGGTCTTTTTTCTAAACACTTATTTTAAACCTCCCCCTTGAGAATTATTATACATTGAAACCTGATTGAAGACCACCTCAACCTATCCCATTCTCCCTTTTAACCTTCTACTATGACTCTTCTTTCAAATTTTGCCTTTCTTTTATTAACCCTTACTGTTTTTCCAGCAGGTCAGGCACAGACCTGGCATCCCCTTTGTACCAGACTTTCAAACCCTGACCAAACTACCTACTTATTACCAGAATGGAAGATCAGTTTAATAGGGTGTGGGAAATGTCCTTACATCTTTCTTTGCTACTTATTCTGATATACATTCTTGTCTTCCTTTTCAGTTACACGATTGGCTCTCTCCACAGCCACCAACTGAGCCTTTACTGTGTAAAACTTGTAGAGAATTTCCAGATAGAGAAAATGAAGAAGCCCAGGAAATCACTCAAAATATGACTCCTTGGTATAAAGAATATTTAGAATTAAAGGCCCTTAGAGATAAACAGGTATTAGAAGGGCTTTTCCCTCTTTCTTCATAAAAAACCAAACAAACAACAAAAAAACCCAGGCCTATCAAAAAAATAATACCTTCCCTTTCCCTCCCTGTTATCTCAATATATTACAGAAAAGAAAATGAGGGAGAAAAAAAGAAGAAGAAGGCAAGTAGATCTGGCCCAAATCATTTTAAAAATAATGTCTGTCTCTGGGGTAATTTCCAAAGGGAATCATTTACAAGTTGATCTGTTTACCCCATCCATTTATTTTCCCAATTATCTGTTCATTTTTTCTCACAACTATTTATTGTCTCTAAGCAAAATTATCTGTATTTCTTGGTTGCAGCCGTCATTGTTGTTTGGCGGGCCCGGGCTGGATTCGAACCTGCCAGCTCAGGTGTACGTGGCTGGCGCCTTAGCCCGTTGAGCCACAGGTGCGAGCCATTATCTGTATTTCTTATCTTCTCCTCTCTAAAAGGAGGGTGTATAAATTTCTGGACTCTATGGGGATATGGAGTAATCACTCTATTATTCTCTCTGTGTTTCTGGCAAAGAAACATTTTTTCTGTTCTTAATCTGCATTATTATTAGTTGATCTTTCAGTGCAACTTCCAGGTGAAGAAGTTTCCCTTCACCCCCACAGGGGCATGTGCCTATAGTCCTAGTCACTAGGCAAGTAGGAGGATTGCTTGAGCTCAGGAATTAAAGGCTGCAGAGAGCTGTAATCATACACTATACTCCAGCCTGGATGACAGAGCAAGACCCTTTCTCAAAATAAATAGAATAAAATAAAATAAATAAAATAAGATAAGCAATAGGTTATTGTTTTACTGTTAATTCTAACACGTCCTAAGCACTGTTTCAACATGTAGTATTGATTTTGATTCCACCAAATGCTTAATCACAATGGCATAGGTAACTGAAAATTTGGTGGGTGGAAATAATTTTAAGTGAGCCATTAACTTAAACAAGTAATTGTATGTGGGAATATCTTATGCTTAACACGTAATAAGAAGTAAATAAAAGCACAAATGATCTAATTACCTTTTGAAATTTTTTAAATCTTGTCTGGACAATTTTATTTTTGCTAAGCTTTAATTTTTTTTCTTTTTTAAAGAACAACTGTTAATAGGCAATTAGTTGCTTTTTAAACATAATGAGAAAAACCATCATATACCATATTAATGCTAATTATTATAATAAGCACAAGTCAACAGGGCATAGTAATACTTTGTGATTGTAGTTTTTAGAAGATGTTGAGAGAATATTATCTTGAATTCTGTTATTTTCTAACACTTTAACACTTTTTAAGAACACATAAATAGTCTTTCTAAAAAGACTATTTATATATAAAACATCTTAGGTGACCTGTGAATCAGAGCATTTAATGGAATGCTAATGAAAAATTATTTGTAAATGTCTATTTTAAGGTTTTTAAAAAAAAATTAGAATTTAGCATGGGATTATAAGGTTCCAGAATTTAAAACAAAGTCAGATTTTTTTGTATATAAAATCTTTTAGAAGATTATCCTCACATAGATAGTTTTTATTGGCATAATAAAAATTAAGTAATAATCATATATCTATTAGTATAAAATAAACATAGAAAATGTAACACATTTCCACTTTCATGGGAAAGTTTGAAAGAGGCAAAACATGTTACTAAGTTCCTGTTTGGTGTACCTTTCTAGCTTATCTCAGCCTTTCATTGTTTTAGGAGCTATTTTACAACTTTGTACATTGTATAATATATATTTTTTTCTTTTCAACATTTTATTTTATTGTTGGGGATTCATTGAGTGTACAAGAAACCATGTTATACTGATTGTGTTTGTTAGGTAACGTCCCCCTTACAATTGTGTTTTGCCCCCAAAAGGTGTGGCACACACCAAGACCCCCCCCCCCTCCCTCCTTCCCTCTCGCTGCTCTTCCTTTGCCCACCCCTCCCTCATTCTTTCTCTCTCTGCTCTCCCCTTCCCTCACCCCCACCGTGTCATTAATTGTCCTCATATCACGGAGAAAGACCGGGAGAGGAACGGAGAGAGCTTCTCTCTCCCCACTTGAATTCTCTCCTTCTACCAGGAGCTTTGGTGTTTTCTGTATTCTTTTCTGTAAATCAATTCTGTCTTACCACGGAGGGTTGTGGGGGGAAATAATGTAATGAAGAATAATAAAATACATGTATTGAACTAAAAAAAAAAAAAAAAGAATTTTGTGACTTCTAGATCTTTATTCAATAAAATCCATCACTTTAAATGTTACTCGAATAACTACCTGCAATCGATTCAATAGATGGTACTGGTAACTTGATTGAGAAAAGTCTTATAAGAGGGTGTGGAAAATGTACACTAGAAATGAGGAAATTCAGTGTAATGTGTACATGAAGCAAATACAACATGGAAAATGTGAGCATCTAAGATATCTTTAATATGAATAGAATCCCAATCTACTCAAGATAAAAGTATTTTTAAAGTTCAGATGAAAATTTTCTCAGCTCGGCGCCTGTGGCTCAAGTGGGTAAGGTGCCAGCCACATACACCTTAGCTGGCAGGTTCAAATCCAGCCTGGGCCTGCCAAAAAACTGATGGCTGCAACAAAAAATAGTCGGGCATTGTGGCAGGTGCCTGTAGTCCCAGCTACTTGGGAGGCAGAGGCAGGAGAATTGCTTGAGCCCAAGAGTTGGAGGTTGCTGCAAGCTGTGATGCTATGGCACTCTACCTAGGGTGACAGCTTGAGGCTCTGTCTCAAAAAATGAATAATTAATTAATTAATTAAAAAAATTTTTTTCTCTAAAATCACAGAATTTTAGAGCAGTATATAATCTGGCAAAAGACCCTCATTTGACAGTAATGAGGAAATCTCAAGTTCTAGAGAAAAGATTCAGGATTACATGGTTCGTTAACAGTAGGTTTGAGATTAGAAATCAGTTTTCTAACCCTAATCCCATTGTTCTTTTTACTACAAAATTTTAAAATTAGAGTAATATTTTAATTTTATAACCAGTATAATTTGGGTTTTTTTCTTAATGTGCTTCACATTCAAAATTTAATCTTTTGAACTATAACTAACAAGTTTAAGAAGAAAAAATCCTGTGCTGAGATGTATACAACCAACTATAAAAAGTATAAACATAAAATACTTGCTATTCTAGAGGCAAAAATTATATAGGCTAGATAAAACCCATTACATACAAAGCTATATATATATTAGCTGCTCATAAAATGCTTACATGATGTTGGAGGAAATGAGACTAAAAAATTGCAAAAGTCCAGACACTAATATAATACAGTGATATTCAATCAAAGTGCCAGGCAAACAGGTGCGCTGTGAGAGGATCTTAGGTGTGTTCAGAAAAAATCTTTTTTTTAAGAAAATTAATTAAATTATTTTCGAAACACGTTCAAAGCACAGTAAGTATATTCTTTATTTCACTCTTTTTTTTTTTCTGATCAACATAGTTTAAGTGTTCCATGGAAGTTTAACTATAGGTTCAAATGTACCATGAAAAAAAACTTTTTCAAAAAAGCTCAAAAACACTGAATAGAATTTTGGATTAAGTAAAGGCTGAACCATGTAATCGATGCTATAGGATTCAAGATGGGAAAAATCCTGGAAGTCTTAGGAAATAAGGAAAAACTTTAGGGGGAAGGAGGGATTTGAGCGGGCCTTATGGGACATGTGACATTTGTCAAGCATTGGAACAGAAGGAGGATTTGGATGTGGGCTGAAGGGAAGAGGAAGCTGGCCTGTCTGGAAAGGGGCTTTATGGTGGGTAGCAGGAAGTAGTAAGGTGTGAATGATGACCGAGAAATATTGAAGGTTCCTGAAGCTGGGAGTAATACTCTAATTTTCTTTTAAAGATTTTTCTTTTTTAAGGAAACTTCACCCAAAAGCAGTGAATAAAGTGAGTAGGAGAGAAATTGTGTGGGAGTACTCCCTAAGAATCTGGAAATCCAAACATTGAAGTATCTAAAAGAAACAAAATTATGCTTTGGAAGACAATATGAGCAACTAACATACCCCTTAGATTCAGGTAGATCTAGGCTTGGTTCCTGATCCCGCCACCCAAGAGCTGTGCAACCTTGCAGAAATAACTACCCTGAGCCTCGATTTCTTAATTTGTAAAATGGAGAAACCTGTCTGGTAAGCATGTTATGACAACCAATATGTGGTGTGTTTTAACAAGATTCCCCAAGAGATTTATATGCATGTTAAAATCTCAGAAGCACTCCTCTGAGGTTTTTAGGATTGTAAAGAACATTCTCATGTTGTTTCAATTAATAGAATTTATTGTGGATATACAGAGAGGAAGTCATTGGAAGAAAAGGAAACAGGCTCAATAGCTACACAGTTAGGTTATGGAGAGAACTGGGGTATCATTAAGAAAACAATACGAATTTAGCAATCAGCTTACTTCATCCTACCTGTAGCTTTCAATTGCTCCTAAGTCTAGTGTCCCATCACTCAGCTACTATATTCATTACTACTGCTTATTACTATGAAATAACCATCCATAGCAGGTGTTCCACTTGAACTTTAAGAGAAGGCTCTGTTGGTGTTGGCCAGTAATTGGGCACCAGGGCACACCCCCACTCCCTTAGCCAAAGCTCTCCTGATAGGCTCACTCACCTCCCAGCCAGTTCATTTGCTACCTTTGGGTCCAATCAGCTGGGATCATGTATTGAGCTCCTAGAAACCTGAGCACAGCCATCTATGCTTAATGATGCTTCTGGCCTATTTGTTTAGAAAGGGACTATAAGAAGGTCAGGCACCCACATCTCATGCCTTATATCCTAATGATTTAAATATTTGTTCATCTTTTTTTTTTTTTTTGAGACAGAGCCTCAAGCTGTCACCCTGGGTAGAGTGCTGTGGCATCACAACTCACAGCAACCTCCAATTCCTGGGCTCAAGCGAGTCTCCTGCCTCCGCCTCCCAAGTAGCTGGGACTGCAGGCACCCCCCACAGCGCCCGGCCATTTTTTTTGGTTGCAGCGGTCATTGTTGTTTGGTGGGCCTGGGCTGGATTCAAACCTGCCAGCTCAGGTGTACATGGCTGGCACCTTAGCCTGTTGAGCCACAGGCGCTGAGCCATTGTTCATCATTTTTGCATCAGTTCTCTAAGAATAGGAAGGACTGGGAACAATGGTTTAGACCATGTGCTGAGTTGGAGGAAAGATAGAGAGGGGAAAAATAGCAATTCAAAGACATTTAAAAATGTCTTTCTACATATGTAGTATGAAATAATATATAACTGCTCAATTTTTATTAACTGATTATGTATCTTAAGTCAGAGTTTGAGAAAAATAACTGAAATTTGCTGCATAAAAAGATCATTTCGTAAATTTTAAAATAATATATCTGTGATGTGACAATAAATGTGTTGCTTTCCAGTAACCTAATATGAAGTATCCTGTGGTAAGAATACTGAAGACAACAGAGATAATAAACAAGAACAGAAGTGACATCAGCTACTGCATTTTCAAAAGAAGAGTAAATTGGCTCGGCGCCTGTGGCTCAACGGGCTAAGGCGCCAGCCACATACACCTGAGCTGGAGGGTTCAAATCCAGCCCGCCAAACAACAATGGTGGCTGCAACCAAAAAATGGCCAGGCATTGCGGCGGGTGCCTATGGTCCCAGCTACTTGGGAAGCAGAGGCAAGAGACTTGCTTGAGCCCAGGAATTGGAGGTTGCTGTGAGCTGTGATGCCACGGCACTCTATCCAGGGTGACAGCTTCAGCTTGAGGCTCTGTCTCAAAAAAAAAAAAAGAGTAAATTATTTAAATAGGCTTATATTAATAAAAGACATGTGGCAAAGCTTGAAATAGAAATGCCACAATTAACATCTGGGTGTGCCTTTATCTAATACTTCATCCCCTAACCCTTTCTAGTGCACTCCTTTCTGGGACTCCTTTTAAATCTGCACACACCAACTTCCTGGAAATGAAGTTCATTCTCCAAACTATTAAAGTTGTTTGTTTTCCAATCTTGTTCATTTTAAAATAGCGTTAAGCTTACTTGTAAGCCTCAGATGAAGAACTTCCTTATTGCATCCTCTCCCACTCAATCTCAAGTACACAAGAGGATGATAATAGTTTCTAAAATGCTATGTTAACAAAATTATGTACTAGGACTTAAGGAAACCAAAAGAAATCATTTTGTAGCCCTCAACTTTGTACTTTCTTTGAAATAACATTTTGAATTAAAGAAATCCATAATGCCAAAAATATAGAAGTTTTCTCTTTCACACAGACTGTTATTATGAACCTAATCTTCGTGTCTATTTTTGAATCTAGAATTGTTTTGAATTCAATATTTTGGTAACAGCTAAATCTGGTTATTTAAGACATTTGCTTAACACTAGAGTAAAAACGTCTAAGGAGGCCTAATTTTTTTGCCTTGCTAGGGAGACACAGAGATCAGTCAGGGGTCTGCCTGTTGCTCTAGGTTGACTTGATTAAAAATAAATAGCTCAACTGTATGGTGCCTATGAGAAACTCACACCACCTGTAAAGACACACAAAGACTGAGAGTGAAGAGATAGAAAAATACATTCTATGAAAATGAATACCAAAAGTGAGCAGAAGGAGCTATACTTATATCAGATAAAATAGACATGAAGGCTATGAAAATGGAAATACAACTTATCAAAACCTATAGGAGACAGCAACAGCAGTAATAAGAGGAAATTTTATAGCAGTAAATTACTACCTCAAAAAAGTAGAAATATTTCAAATAAACAACCTAAAGTTGTACTCAAGTAAATAGCAAAGCAAGAACATACCAAACTCAAAATTAATAGAAGGAAAAAAATAATAACAGAACAGAAATAAATGAAACTGAGATCAAAAAAATGCAAAGAATAAACTAAATGAAAAATTGGTTTTTTGAAAGACAAACAAAATTGATAACCACTAGCTAGACTAACCAAGAAAAAAGGAAAGAAAGAGAAGACCTAAGTAACTAATATCAATAATAGAAAAGGAGGACATTACAATTGATACCACATAAATGCACAGTGTCATTAGAGACTATTATGAACAACTCTACATTATTGCATTACTAAATTGGAAAATCTAGAGGAAATGGCTAAATTCCTCAACACATACAACATAGCAAGATTGACCCATGAAAAAATAGAAAACTTGAACAGACAAATAATTAGTAATGAGATTGAATAGGTAATAAAAAGAAAGGCTCAGGACAGGATGGCTTTACTACTGAATGCCACTAAACTTATAAAGACAAACTAATATTAATTTTCCCCAGACTTTTCCTAAATTTTGAAGAGGAGATAATTCTAACTTTCTATGAGGCCAGCATTTCTCTGAGACCAATGCCAGATAAGAACATATAACAAGGGGCTAGGCATGGTGGCTCATGGCTGTAATCCTAGTACTTTGGGAGGTAGAGGTGGGTAGATGGCCTGAGCTCAGGAGTTTGAGACCAGCCTGAGCAAGAGCAAGAGCCCGTCTCTAAATAGCCAGGCATTGTGGTGGGTGCCTATAGTACCAGCTACTTGGGAAGCTGAAGCAAGACTATAACTTAAGCCCAAGAATTTGAGGTTGCTGTGAACTATGATGCCACGGGACTATAGCAAGGGTGACAAAGTGAGACTCTATCTTACAACGAACAAAAAACAAAAAAACATAATAACGAAATAAGAAAACTACAGGTTCATATCCCTGATGAACACAAATGCAAAAATCCTTATCAAAATACTAGCAAACTGAATTCAACAATACATCAAAAAGATCATTCACCATTATCAAGCAGGATTCATCTCATGGATATAAGAATGTTTCAAAATATGCAAATCAATAAAAGACAATACATCATATCAACAAAATGAAGGACAAAAACCATATGACTATGCCAACAGACCCTGAGAAAACATTTGATAAAATTCAGCATCTCCTCATAATTATAAACTCTTCGACAAACTAGACATAGAAGGAACATACCTCAACATAACAAAAGCCACGTGACAAACCTACAGTTGACTTCATACCAAATGAGGAAAAACTGAATGCCTTTCTTTTAAGAACAAGAGCAAGACAAGGATGCCCACTTTCACCACTCTTAATCAACATAGTAATACAAATCCTAGCTAGAGCAATTAGGGAAGAGAAAGGAATAAAAGGCATTCAAATTGGATATGAGGGACTCATATAGTTTCTCTTCACAGATGACATGATCTTATGTATCATAAAACCTAAAGATTCTGGTAAAATACTCTTAGAACTGAAAAACAATTCAGTAAAATTGCAGGATACAAAAGTTGGTAACATTTCTATATACTAATAACAAACTAGGTGAGAAGGAAATCAAGAAGACAATTCCATGTACTATAACAACAACAAAGGATATAAGTTTAACCAAGGATGTAAAAGATTTTTATAAGGAAAACTACAAAACACTGATGAAAGAATTGAAGAAGACATTAACAATTGCCCGTAGATCAGAAGAATTAATACTGTTAAGGTAATTTTACTCAAAGCAATCTATAGACTTAATATAATACTTATCAAAATTCTAGGCTCGGTGCCTGTGGCTCAACAGGCTAAGGCACCAGCCACGTACACCTGAGCTGCTGGGTTCGAATCCAGCCCGGGCCCGCCAAACAACAATGACGGCTGCAACCAAAAAATGACCGGGCGTTGTGGCGGGCGCCTGTAGCTCCAGCTACTTGGGAGGCGGGGGCAAGAGACTTGCGTAAGACCAGGAATTGGAGGTTGCTATGAGCTTTTTTTTGAGACAGCTTGAGGCTCTGTCTCAAAAAAAAAAAAAAATTCCAATAGCATTCCTCACGGAAACAGAAAAAACAATCCTAAAACGGAACCACAAAAAAATCCTGAATGGCCACAGCAATCCTGAGTTGGGAGCATTCTGGTACCTGACTTCAAAACCTACTACAAAGCTGTAGTGACCAAAAGAGCATAGTTTTGGGATAAAAACAGACACATAGTCTAAAGGAACAGAATAGAGAACCCAGAAATAAATTTGTATCTTTATAGCCAACTGATTTTCAGTAAAGTTGGCAAGAACATACAGTGTAGAAAGGACATCTTCTTCAGTAAATGGTGCTGGGATATTCATTGCTGAAGAATGAACCTAGACCCCTGTCTCTCAACATATTTAAAAATCAACTCTAAATGGATTAAAGACTCAAACATAGGACTGAAAATATAGGACAACTAGAGGAAAACATAAGGGAAATGTTTCAGGACACTGATCTAGGCAAAGAATTTATGGATAAAAAAAGGATAGGCAACACAATAAAAAATAGACAAATGAGAATATATTAAACTAAAAAGCTTTTGTATAGCAATGGAAACACTCAATGGAGTGAAGAGATACCCTGTTCTTCTGTAAAGCAGCTAATATGAAAAAAAAAAGAAAGAAAAGAAAAAAAGAACGAAAGCAATCCAACAGCCAAAAAAAAGAAAAAATCAGAAAGTGGGCAGAGAACATGAATAGACATTTCTCAAATGAAGCCGTATAAATGGCCAACAGGGTTATAAAAAAATGCTCATGATCAGGGAGATGCAAATCTAAACCACAATGAGATAATCAGAATGGCTATTATAAAGAAGAAAAAAAATAACAAATTCTAGCAAGAATGCAGAGAAAAGAGAGTTCTTATGTGCTGTTGGTGGGAATGGAAATTTTTCTAGTCAATGTGGAAAATAATATGGAAATTTCTCAAAAAAACTAAAAATAGAACAACTGTACAATCCAAAGGAAAAGAAATCAATACATTAAAGGGATACAAGGATTCTCATGTTTGTTTAAGCACTATTCACAACAACCAAGATACAGAATCAACCTAATTATCCATTAATGGATGAATGGATAAAGAAAATATGGTATATATCCACAAGGGATTACTATTATGCTGTAAATGAATGCAAATCTGTCATCTACAGCAATTATGGATAAAGCTGGAGGCCATCATGTTGAGTGAAATAAGCCAGACACAAAAAAACAAATATTGCATGTTTTCACTCACATGTGGGAGATCAAAAAGTGGATCTCTTGAAGTTAGAGAGTAAAATGATACTTACTAGAGATTGGGAAAGAAGATGGATAAAGAGAGATTGGTTAGTGTACACATGTGTAAGTAGGTAGAATCAGTTGTGTTCAATAGCACATAGGGTAACTACAGTTCACAACAATATATTGCATATTTCAAAATAGTTAAAATATTTTAAATATTCCTAATTCAAGGAAATGATTTGAAGTGATAAATAACCTAAATACTATGATTTCATCATTACACACCAAAATATTTGTATAAACACAACAAAATATCACATACGACCTATAAATATGTACAATTATATATCAAAAAAATCATAAATTCTATTTTATTAATATTATAGAGCTATTCAAATTATTTCATATTGAGAAAGTTGTGGTCATTTGTGTTTTGTGAAGAAGTGCTCCATTTTTTCTAAGTTGCCACATTTGTCTATGTGGAGTTGTTTGTATTATTACTTTATTATCCTTTGATTTCTGCAGGATCTGTAATGGTGTCCTCAGTTTCATTTTGGTTATTGCTTATTTTTCTTTTCTCTTCTTTTCTCTTTGTCAGTCTTTCTAAATATTTGTCAATCTTATTAATTAACCAAGAACCAGGTACTTGCTTTATTGATTTTCTCTATTTTTTCCTCTTCTTAACTTCATGATTTATATTTTTATTATTTTCTTCTTCTGCTTGATTGGTTTTATTTTGCTCTTCCTCTTTGCTCTTTTTGAGGTCGGAGCTTGGATTATTGATTTTATATATGTTCTCAAATAATATATGCATTTTGTGCTATAAATTTCCAACTCAACTCGGCTTTATTTATGTACCAAAAATTTAGATATATTTATATTTTTATTGAGCTCAGTATATTTTTAAATTTTCCTTGAGATTGCCTCTTTCACTCATGGGTTTTGAAATGTTTCCAGCCTCTAAGCCAGTGATTTTCAACCCATGTGACGTGGCACATGGGTGTGCTACAAAAACTTTTTAAGATCATTAATTAAATTATTTTTGAAAGAAGTTTAAAGCACAGTAAGTATATTCTTTTTCTTTTTTGCTCTTTTTTTTTCTTTTGTAGAGACAGAGTCTCACTCTGTCACCCTCAGTAGAATGCCATGGCATCACATAGCTCACAGAGACCTCCAACTCCTGGGCTTAGGCGATTCTCCTGCCTCAGCCTCCCGAGCAGCTGGGACTACAGGCACATGCCACAATGCCCAGCTATATTTTTGTTGCAGTTTGGCCAGGGCTGGGTTTGAACCCGCCACCCTTGGTACATGGGGTGGTTGCCCCATTCACTGAGCTACAGGCACTGCCCGGGGCTGATCTTTTTATCTGCCTAAAGTGTCATTATATTTGAAGTGAATTTCTTGTTGACAACACATGATTGGGTCAGGGCTTTAAACAAAATCTACACAGCTCTGTCTTTCAATGGGCATATTTAGACTATACACATTTATTAGAAAAACTGATGTGTTATGAATTTAGCTGCCATATTTTTTTCTGGTTGGTTTTTTTATTTGTTTCTCTATTATTTTTGTTTGTTTGTTTCTCTATTATTTGAACATTTTTAGAATGCCATTCTGATTTTTATACAGTGATTTTCAGTGTATCTCTTTGTATAGCATTTTTCAGTGATACTCTACATATTACATTATATACACATAATCACGTTCTACTTATATCATTATTTTAACAGTTCAAATAAAGTATAGTTTGCTCCTGAATAACACAGGCTTGAACCATACAGGTCCATTTATATGTATTAAAAGTTCTACAAGTGTGTCTGCCTTTCCTGCCTTCCCTTCCGTCTCCTTCACCTCTTCCATCTCTGCCACTCCTGAGACAGTAAGACCAACCTTCCCCTCTTTCTCCTTCTCCTCAGCCTATTTGTCATGAGGATGACGAGGATGAAGGCCCTTATTATGATTTACTTCCACTTATTGAGTAGCAAATATATTTTCTTTTCCTTATGGTTTTCTTAATAATATTTTTTCTCTAACTTACTCTATCATAAGAAATATAACACATTTAGCATACAAAATATGTGTTAATTGACTGCTTATGTTATCAATAAGGCTTTTGGTCAACAGTAGGCTGTTATCAGTTAATTTTTTGGCAGAGTCAAAAGTTATATTTGAATTTTCAAAGGCATCTCTCAGCATCCCTAACCCCTATGTTGTTTGACAGTAAATTGTACAGAAACTTTACCTACTTTTATGTCCTAATCATTTCCTGTTTAAACATTAAACTGTTTTCATATTTCATTTACATGCATTAAGAACCACATAAGACTATGTTAAACTTTTTACATTAAGTAAAAATTCATAAGAAAAAGAAAGGAAAGCCTCTTTTATATACCCATAGTTTTGCTTGCTAGGTCCTTTCTTCCTTCCTGATATTCCAAGTTTCCTTCTTTGTTTCTTTCCTGTTTAGAGATTTTCCTTTAGTCATTCTTCTAAGTTAGATCTACTAGCAATGAATTCCTTTGATTTCTCTTCATTAATGTTTTAATTTCCTCTTAGTTTTCTGAAGTATATTTTTAACAGATGTAAGATACTTATTGTAGTTCTTTTCTTTCAGCATATGAAAAATATTGTGCTACTATCTTCTGGCCTCCATGGCATCTGATGATAAATGTACTATACTATAATTACTTTTCCTTTATAGGTAAGATAGTTATTTTTCTTTGTTGATTTTAAGATATTTTTGTCTTTAGTTTTAAAATTTTAATTATGATATCTTAGAGTGGATTTCTTTGCATTTGTTCTTTCTTGCTATGCTGCTGATTTCCTGGGTCTTTGGCAAGGAGAACAGACTTTTGGGGGACTTCTATGTCTATTCTTGCTAGTATTTCAAGCTGCTGTCCTCTTCAACGCCAAGTCTGGGATATATGAGGCAAAAAAGAAAACCTAGTGAAATGATCACTATGTTATTCTTTGGATTACAACATACCTCACTGGCCTCCACTTTTCACTCCCTTTCAAAATTTTCTTATGTTTGATTTATATATAATGTCCATGGTTTTTAGTTGTATTTAGCAAGAGGAATAGGGTAAAGTGCATCCACTGTGTCTTCTAATAAGTGGAAGTCTCCCATCTCTTCTTTATCAGTTGGAAAATCAAGATAAAAATAAACTTGGAGGTAAATCTCAGAGCAGGGAAAACCCACAGCTAGTATCATACTGAATAGGAAAAACTGAAAGCCTTTCCTCTAAGATCTGGAACAAGACAAGGATGCTCACTCTTAGCACTATTATTGAACATACTACTTTGAAAGTTCTAGCTAGAGCAATCAGGCAAGAGAAAGAAATAAAGGGCATTCAAATTATAAAAGAAGTCAAATTATTCTTATTTGCAGATGATATGGCTCTTTTTTTTTTTCTTTTTTTCTTTTTGGAGTTTTTGGCTGGGACCGGGTTGGAACCCATCACCTTTAGTATGTGGGGCCAGTGCCCTACTCCTTGAGCCACAGTCACCGCCCGATGATATGGATCTTAAATCTAGACAAAGCTATAGCCTCCACAAAAAAAAAAAAAAAAAAAAAAAAAATAGAACTGACAAAAAATTGAGTTAAGTTACAGGATACAAAATAAACATAGGAAAATCAGCATTTCTGAATGTCAACAGCAAACAATCTAAAAAAGAAACCAAGAAGTTAATCCCATCTACAACACTTACAAATAAATGACCATACCTAGGAATAAATTTAATCAAAGAAGTGAACGATCTCTGTGATGAAAACTAGTAAACGTTGATGAAAGAAATTGAAGAGTATGCACAATATGGAAAAACACTCTATCCTCATGGATTGCAAGAATCAGTACTGTTAAAATGTCCATACTACCCAAAGCTATCCACAAATTAAATGCAATCCCCTTCAAAATACCAATGACATCCTTGACAGAAACGGAAAAAACAATCCTAAAATGTATATGGAACTACAGAAGACCCAGAATAGCAAAGCCATCCTAAGCAAAAAAAACTAAACTGGAGGAATCATATTACCCGACTTTAAATTATGCTACCCAGATGAAATAACCTAAACAGTATGGTACTGGTCTAAAAACAGACACCAGGCCAATGAACAGAACAGAGAATCCGGAAATAAATCCACACATCTATGGTGAACTTTGACAAGGGTGCCAAGAACACACAGTAGTTAAAAGGAGACTATTTTCAATAAATGGTGCTGAGAAAACTGAATATCCATATGCAGAAGAATGAAACTAGACCCTTATCTCTTGCCATATATAAAAATCAAATCCTTAAATCTGAGACCTGAAACTACAACACTACTAAAAGAAAACACTGGGACACTGGTCTGGGCAAGAACTTCTTCAGTAATACTCCCAAAGCACAGACAACCAAAGCAAAATTAGAAAAATGGGATCACAGCAAACTAAAAGGCTTCTGCACAGCAAAAGAAACAATCAACAAAGGGAAGAGACAACCCAAAGAACAGGAGAAAAAATTTTCAAACTACACCTCCAACAAGAGATTAATGACTAGACTATCTATAGGGAGTTCCCAAGCTCAAGAGGAAAAACTCAAATAAACAAATTTAAAAAGAAAAAAGGATCTTTATTTATTTTTTTAATGTTCTTTTTTTCAGATTAATATGAGAGTACAAACAATTGGGTTACATTGTTTGTGTTTGTTAGGTAAAGCCCAAGTTGTAGTTGAGCCCTTCACTCATGAGGTGTGCCTGTTAGGTAAGAACTTGCCAATTTCCCTTCCCCTTCCCCTTTCTTCCCTCCTCCTCCTCCCCCCTGAATAGGTATTTCTTTTTAAAGAGACATTAAAATGGCTAACAATCATGTGGAGAAAATGCTCAACATAATTAGTCTTCAAAGAAATGTAAGTCAAAACTAAAGTAAGATATTATCTCACTCCAGCTAAAATGGTGTTTATCAAAAAGACAAGCAATAACAAATGCTGGTGAGGATGTGGAGAAAAGGGAACCCTCATATACATTAGTGGGAACGTAAATCAGCGCAACGGCTATGGAGAACAGTACGGAGGGTCCTCAAAAACCTAAAAGTAGAACTACCATATGATGCAGCAAGGTCACTGTCAGGAAACTATCAAAAGAAGGGAATTCAGCATATCAAAAAGATATCTGCACTCACACGTTTATTGCAGCACTATTCACAATAGCCAAGATTTGGAATCAAATCAAGCGTCCGTCGAGAATAGATAAGGAAGTATTGGTACATATTCACAGTGAAATATCACATAGCCATAAAAAGAATGAGATCCTGCATTTGCAGCAACATGGATAGGAATGGAACGGGAGAACATTATAGTAAGTGAAATGAGCCAAGCACAGAAAGACAGATTTCACATGTTCTTACTCATATGTGGGAGCTAAATATTAAAAACAATTGATCTTATCATAGATATACAGAGTGGAAGGATGGTTACCCGAGCCTGGGACGGGTAGCAGGGGAGGGAGGGATAAAGTGGGGATGGTTAATGGGTGCAAAAATATAGTTAGATAGAGAGAACAACATTTGATAGCACAACAAACTGACTGAACAACAAGAAGTTAGGGTATACTTTAAAGTAACTAAAAGAGTGAATTGATACGTTCCTACCACAAAGAAATGATAAACACTTCAAGTAATGGATACTGTGATTACTCTGATTTAATTAATTCACATGGTGTACCTGTATCAAAACGTCACATGTACCTTGTATCTATTATTGCCCTAATAATTAAAAACTAAAAATAATTCTAAGTGCTAGTGTGGATGGGAGGATTGTCTTTCTTACCTCCAAATTCCTTGCATCTATCCTAGAGAAAAATGTGTAGTTGGCTCATAAAGCATATCTTAAATGGATTATTAATCAAGATGATACACACCTTGTAACTAAGGTAGGAGAGAAATGGGTTAAAGACTTGAGACTTGAGACCCTGGGCAGCAATTCAGAGTAGCAAATGGAAGGTGGGATGACTTCATTTTGGAGAAAAGAGAGGGATATATAGGGGCTTTAAGTGCTTCTTTTTATAAACCATCCAGGTTCAGTGAAAAGATTTATAAAGAGACCACCACGGGTACTGAGAGAGGATACCCGAGAAGGGTGAGGTCTGGGAGAACAGGTTTTGTCAAGGAGAGCACAAGGATACACTTGCAGGGTCCTCTCCATGGTGACTCAGCCCTTAGGAATTTGTAACTTCCTGGAACTTGGAAATTTCC